>JAZHYW010028651.1:0-13853 GCA_037355805.1 Ixodes ricinus | reverse complement strand
ACGTGAAATATATATATATATATATATATATATATATATACAGGGTGTTTCACGAAAGGTGGACAAATTCGATTTTGCAAGAACTACGCGTCGCATCAGAAAAAGGCTTGTGTCGTTTTGGTCCTCGGCCAGGGGCCTATTTAGGAAAATTATTAAAGTCCGAGATTATTAAATTGTTAATTATTTTTGCGTAATTAACATTTTTATTATAGGGCTTACGGGCATGGTTTCAGTCAGAAAATCGCTCAGCATCGTCAAAAAACACTAAATCAACAAATTGGAAAACGATAGAAGCCACGGCAAGCACCTTACGGCTTTCTGAAAAACCGTACAAATTCGACGGGTTTTAGTTTCGGTTTGTTATCGGAGCGCATCTCCGCCCCGGCAGCACCGCGCCCCGTGGAGAGATAGCGCAACCAGCCTCTGCTGCGTCGCGCGATGACAGCGCAGCACAGGTTAGTAGCACTATCACTCCACGGGGCGTGGTGCTGCCGGCATAGAGTAATATAGTAAAACGTAAAGAGTGGCCACTCCCATAGACCCCAGCGGCCCACTCGACTATCCGCGCTCCTAGCGGCCGCCGTGAAATTTTTCTCTACTTCCTGTTTGGATGCTTTCGGTTTCGTTTTTCAACATGGATAGAGTCACAGAATACTAGTAGTCAAATGAATGGATAACTAGTATTAGTGCTTCCAACTGTATCGTGCGGTAGCTTGCGCCACCTAGGCTGTCGTGACTAACTACAATTTTAAGGACAGAACGAGCGGGTTGGTAAGAGATAATTAAACTTGAGGAAGAAAACGAGAAGGACGGACACCTCACAAACTTCCAACTATGGTTGTCCGTCCTTCTCGTTTTCTTCCTCAAGTTTAATCACAATTTTAAATTTGGTCACGGTTGCTAATTTAGAATTTACTTGGGCGTTTGAGCTGTGTATTCAACAACTCAAAAGCACGCTTATATTCATTTACAATTTCAGAACAGACAGGTAACGAGGTAAGCATGTACAATCCCAATATGAAATATAAAACTATGTCACGGAACAGGAAAAAAAGGACAACCAACAGAAGGCAGCAATTAACAAACATTAAAATTTTTTTATTTTGGCCACGAAGATAACCATAGAAAGTAGTTACTTTACATAAAAAAACAGAAACAAAAGACCGTGAAAATTATTTTTGCACTTAATTATTTCAGGGCGTGTTACAAAGGATATTTTTCAGAAAAACCTCATCAGCTTTTTTGTACAGGTTTGAGAGAGGAAACATCTAAAAGTTCACAACTGACAGCAAAGCCGGGTGACCCAATACGAAGATCCATAGAAATAAAGAAACATTCAACACGAACACACTAGAAAAAAAAACACACATGAAGTGGTTCTGCAGTCGCTAGTAAAGACTGGTCTACTGCTGGCCTGCAACCTGGTCATTACAAATTATACCTGGAAATGCTCGGCGTGCAGTGTGCACTGTTCTGTTAAGTACCGTATTTTCCGGACTATAGTCTACACACAGGGTAGTGGTATAGTCCCCAAAGTCCACACAAATTTGTTTGTGTGCCCACACAAACAAATTCTCCTAAGTAGCTCGCCGTGTAAAATGCCTCCCTTGTTAGCGCACAAAAACTTCTAGTATCAATTATTAAGGCACAAAATGACTCTTAGCATATCAAATCATTATTTAACAATCTGTTATCCACAAATTCCGTCGGATCTATCATAAGGAACAATCTTGCAAAAACAAATCCTTGTATATTCCACACCTGCAGATTGCCCCCACAACATAAAATCGCAATTCAAAACATGACTAGCCCGCGGCTCTTGTCCAAACAATATGACTCTTCTTGCCTATGTACAAGCTGCACATCAAACTAAAGCAACAATCGTGAACAAGTCCAGGAAAGGCCCAATGACACCCAAGTTGCGTGACCAATGGACAGGACTATGCAACTTTGTTCCCGGTTTCTTGCACGTTCTTCCGTTGTTACCGCACCACGCTACGCAGCAGTAGCTACCGTAGCTGGGCATTTCGACGGCGTGCGCTGCAGAAGAAAATTTACAGAATTAGCGCCGTGAGATTCCGATATGCCTGCGAAAAGGGAGCTGGTCATGACACAATAAACTGTACTAATATACAAAACTCAAGGTCAAGTGCGTACTGTATAAATCACGAGGTAACCACGGTACACGAACAGCGCCCTTAAATAAAAAGATGAATTACATGTCAGTATACACCAACTCGAACGACGTGAAACCAATGTTTCGGCGCCTCATGATACTATGGTTCACTATGGTTCACTGGTACTCCAGCATACTCCAGCGCGCAGGGCGCACCGAATTACGCAGATGATCGGATGCCTTGCTCACCTGTGATTTAATTTCTCTGAGCTGGCTGTTCTCGACCAGATCAAAAGCACGGTGCTGCGGCATGTACTTTTAACATTAATAAGGACAAAACCTCACGCAAAAAACAAAAAACTCGTGCGAGTAGGATGAAACCACACCACATTGAGCGAAGCGTCTCAGGACCTCTCCTTGGCGTCTTGGCGTCACCGACTCTCGGCCCCCGCAGAAACTGTGTGCACAGCTACATTTCACCGTAAGTGCCAGGAAAGAAACAACTACGAGAGGGAGCTGGACGCTTTAAATGAGCATGTAATGCACGCGCGTTTGAGAAGTGAAAGCTGGAATCAGCATCGCTGAAGACAACGCGCACGTGTTTGCAGCGTCAGACGCTTCTGCCCTGCTGCATTTCACGCTATGAAACCTGATGGAACAGAGAAAAGCGGCGAGCTCGAAAGACGCTGACGCCCAACAGACCCGTGAAACACTCCTCATGTGCTTGCGTAATAGTGTTTTGAAATGGCTCACCTTTTCCACGAAGTGAACACCAAGAAATCCTCGTTACGACAGGAACAGCAGGCAGACCGCCCGAGCCCCCGAGCCGCCGAGCCCAGCCCAACACCCAGGCTGCTGTTATGGCGGCGTTTCGCCCAAGCGGAAGTCGCAATCATTGGAATATTTTTCTCTAACCTTCGAAGCTACTAATAATTTTAAAAGCTTCTAAATTAAGATAGAACAATTTATGAATGGTGCAAATATAACAAATGTATGAATAATTAGGCACCATGGCGCCAGCTGGCGGCTGCCGTGAAACCTACTTCCTGGGCCGCGATAGGGTCCGAGTGGCCACTCTTTACGTTCTACTATATTACTCTATGCTGCCGGGGCAGAGATGCGCTCCGATAACAAACCGAAACTTAAAAACCCGTCGAGTTTGTACGGTTTTTCAGAAAAGCCGTAAAATGCTTCCTGTGCCTTTTATTGTTCTGCAATTTCTTGATTTAGTGTTTTTCGATGACGCTGAGCAATTTTCTAATTGAAACCATGCCATTAAACACAATATTAAAAACTGAATTATGCAAAAATAATTAACAATTTAATTATCTCGGACTTTAATAATTTTCCCAAATAGGCCCCTGGCCCAGGGACCAAAAAGACACAAGCCTTTTGTTTGTTGCGACGCGTAGTTTTCGCAATATCGAATTTGTCCACATTTCGTGAAACACCCTGTATATATACAGGGTGTTTCACTGAAAATGGACTAATTCGATATTGCGAAAACTCGCGCGTCGCACCAAAAAAGGCTTGTCATGATTGGTCCTGGGCAGGGGCCTATTTAGGAAAATTATTAAAGTCCAAGATATTGTGTAATTATTTTTGCGTAATTACCTTTTCTAATATTGGGTTTCAGGGCATGGTTTCAATTAGAAAATTGCGCAGCATCATCGAAAAACGCTAAATCAACAAATTGCAGAACGATAGAAGGCACCGCGAAGCATTTCACGGCTTTCTAAAAAACCGCACAAATTCGACTTTTTTTTTTTTTGGTTTCGTTATCGGAGCGCATCTCAGCCCCGGCGCACCGCGCCCCGCGGAGACGTAGTGCATCCAACTCTCTGCTACGCTGTCATCGTATATATATATATATATATATATATATATATACACAACGGGCATGGTGGCGGGAGGCCGAAGACGTGGATATATATATATATATATATATATATATATATATATATATATATATATATATATATATATATATATATATATATATCCACGTTATATATATATATATATATATATATATATATATATATATATATATATATACACAACGGGCATGGTGGCGGGAGGCCGAAGACGTGGGTATATAACTCAGTGAAAAAAAACCCTTGGTGAAGAAAGCAACAATGGACGGTTTATTCTTCGACGTTTCGGCCGGAATCCGGCCTTCGTCAGGAAGAACTTTTACAGATGAACGTGGGTGGTATTTATGCAATGCTACGGTCGAGTCCAAGTTTCAAAAACGGCGGGATGACAGTTGGAGCTTTCGTGAGTGGGAAGCGTAGGGCCTGTCGTATCCAGGTGACGATATATATATATATATATATATATATATATATATATATATATATATATATATATATATATATATACGGGTGTCTCCAATAGCGGTCAGGCTCTTTAAATCGACTGCAAACACCGGTTCCCTTTTCTATCGCGCTACGATTTTGTAGCAGCGTTGCCCACAGGTGGTGCATTTTTTTCTATAAAATTTGCAAAAAGCGAAATTACCTGAGGAAAAAGTAAAAGAAAGGAAAAGGCTTAAATTCTATGAAAACGAAACGAAGCCACCGGTCTTCAATAAATAGGGCACCCAATTGTTTGAAGACCGTGAGGCTTCGCTGCTTTCCATATGAGTTAAGCCTTTTCTCTTTTTTGACTTTTTGCTCAGATAAATTAACTTTTTGCAAATTTTATAAAAAATATTTACCACCTGTGGGCAACGCTGCACAAAATCGTAGCGCGATGAGTTAAGAAACCGAATTTCGAGGTCTATTCAAAGAGCCTGGCCGCTACTTGAGACATCCGGTATTTTAATACAGAAACGAACTGGTCACGCTGGAGACAAACGGTAATTCAACACGACACCTTGGATGCAATATAGCAAATCGCAGATTCAAAATGGTGATAATCTTTTTTTTTTGTGTGTGGTAATTAGAAAGTGACATATTCTCGAACTCTCAAAATGCCTCCATCTGTAAAGCCCCAGAATGCACTCGTAACAATAAATATTTGTCCCTTATTAATCGACTTAGCGTTATTACGTCCGAGTGGTCATTCAGTCTTAACGTCAAAAAGGCGACCACCCCTTTCGTCTCTAAATTTGCATTCCAATTGGAGCGGGGAGAAAGGAAAGCAAAAGGCAAGCAAGTGGTTGGATATCTTCGCGTGGCGTGTTATCATTAAGGATAGATAAAACTGGAACCCGAATTTAGACGTAATATAAACGAGCCCTGTAAATTTGAAAAATTGTGGCTGCAAGTGTTGCGCCAGCCGACATGAACAACATGGCGGAATTATTGTCGACAGAATTCTTTACGTCCTTCCATGGATGGACTATAGAAAACCTCAGCAAGAAGCCTTTCAGACATTTCATTAAAATGCACTCGGGATCTCTCTAGGAGTGCAATCTGCGCAAAAAAAAAAACATCTCCATGCTGAGGCTGGTGACTCGCACGCAAACAGGACAACAACGAGCGCAGAAAAGAGCGCGTTGCCATATAGTAAAACTTCTCGGTTTGGCATTACGTGAGGTGTTCAAGGACGCCATTCTGTCAGGCCGTCATTCCACCGCTGTAGGGCCATAAAGTTCTTCGTTGATAACCTTGGTTGCATAAAAAACTTACCTCCTTTTTTACTTCCTAAGAAGCAGAATGGCTAGCTATGTTCCTTAGACTCTGACTCCCTGTATGCCTGTCTTTTCAGTCGCCTGAGCCCGCTTCCCTGGCACTACTAAGCGAACTATAACGATTTAGATTTTCAAAAAATCAAATATAATAGTAATAATAATCTTTATTTCTATCGACTATGATGAATGACCATCGCTTACCCCGTCACAACATTGCTACAGAAATTTGCGATATTAGGTTATGCTGCGGATTTTCGGCACATGAAAATTCCAATGGCCCCAAAATTGTCTGGGAAAGGTAACTTCTTACACACAAGATGCAAATATATATATATATATATATATATATATATATATATATATATATATATATATATATATATATATGTGTCGAACCGAAAAAAAAATACGTGTTCGGTTACGGTTCAGGTTCAGGTAAATTTATTTTGTTCCGGTTCAGTTCCGGTTCGATTAACTCGATCCGCGAACCGGTTAGCGAACCGGTTCGGGGCGCTGAACCGGTTCGGAAATTATAAATGACAAATTGCAACATCAAAATAAATTACAAATAAAACATTTGAAATCAGCACATACGAAACGGGATACATCGTCGAAACTAGTAGTGCATAACGTTTATAAAAGCCTGTAGCCAATGCAAGCGGCAAACAACGACTGTCTGATGACAGGGCTGTCTGTCACGGGCGCTAACTCCAGCGTCTGCTGAGCGTTGGTTTGAGCGCACGCGCCCGCTTGAGTCCCATGACTACGCTGGGCAGGCGACGGAAGCAACAGAAGCTCGGCAGATCCTTTGTCAAATTCGAAAGTGCGCGCAGCTTTGCTTCTCCGCGAGCGACTAGGGTTTGTATCCCTGTTTTTTTTTCCCGCATTTATCGAGTCGAAAAAATACGGCATGTAAATCTTGACACTTCATAGCTCGATATACTCTGACCGGTGGTTGGGGCAGCGAAGAGAAGATATAATTCATGAATGCTCATTTCAACTGTAAATAAAATTTCTTTCTCTCCCTCAAACATTATATCAAACTCCACAGCCTTTTCTTTTCTCATTCCGATGGAAGCAAGCTTCAAGAACTCGCGCGTTCTAGAAACGTGTTATGAAATGAGCACACAGCAGCATTTAGGATTTACGAGATTGTAAAAAAATAAAATCCCGTGACGCGATTTTTTTTTTTTTTGCACAGCCTTCCAATTTTTTTCTTCCGTGCAAGCCGCGACCAGCGCAATACTGGTTCCTATGTCAAGATTCATGGATGCAGCGTTTGTCAAGATTCATGGATGCAGCGTTTATATTCCTAAGACTGAGTGGAGAAGACAAATATGTAAGCGAGGTGTGTGTCAGTTGACGGCACTTAAAAAACAAATGGCATTGATAGCACATTCATTGTCAACAGCGCGTGGCCGAACCGTTTTGAAATGAGCCGGTAACCATTATTTTTTTTTCCGGTTCAGTTCCGGTTCGGGTTCATCGTGATAACAATATAACTGTTCGGGTTCGGGTTCAGTTCCGGAAAAAATACCGGTTCGGTTCCGGTTTTCGGTTCGGTTCGGTTCCGGTTCGACACCCTGATATATATATATATATATATATACACCATTATTATTCCGCGTTCATGGGAAAATTTTCCACGGTTTTCAGTGTTCAACTCAGCTATTACCCCGATACCAGAGAACTTGTGGCCACGTGGCTTGCGCTCAACGATACATTAGGTTACTCTTAGTGTCAATATCTGGACCTCTTATCAAACTCAAGAGGGGCCTGATAATGTCCTACATGCTTTCCCTAGCTTGCACCCAGCATGGCAAACCTAAGAGCTACAATGAACCTTCACTTAGTTCCATCGCACGTCGATGAACACGCTTGAACAAAGAGGCGGGCGCCTGAGCCATTGGTGCGCACGGCCTTGGATCTCAAATAATAGAGTCGTACATCCTTTAAAAAATGCATGAACCTTTTTTTATAATGAAACGTAAAATAGTCACCAACACCCTAAAACAACCTCTAGATCGTTGCCACCCGTCATTAAAAAGCACACACTACATAGGTTACCAGTCAATTTTGTAAACACTTTTATTCTTCATTATTTAGAGCCATAATTCCTGAATCGCCCGAAGAAATTATATTATGGTTGTACAATTGTTTATAGAAGAGGTCGACGTCGTTTGAGAACCTTGTCCCATGCGTTAATGCATTGCACTCTTGTATGAATTTAGAAATTAAGGACTAGCGAACCGTTTCGCTTATGTCACATATTCATTCTCCCTGCCCGACGTATGGAAATGTATTTTTTAAGAACATATATTAGTTAACACCAGAGTGCGCGTTAACTATAGAACAAAATAAATATCGCCACGGATTTCGGCGGTGCGACTTGGCAATATATTTATAAATATCTTTTTATAAGGATTACACTGTCTCTGCGACCGTACTTCTTGCTGACAGAAAAAAGCAGTTTTAGTCAGACTTTCTATCCATGTCATCCATCAAAACCGTAATGGTCAGGTCTCACACAGCAGTGATGAAACCTAAGAATGGGCAATCATAAAACAAGGTAATTCGTGTCTTTCAATGTTTTGTGCAAGCCTTTTAAAACGGGCTGCATAAAAAACGCAAAACGAACCGTTCCTCTGCAAGGCAACGTCTAGTGTATCGAAACTCCATAAGCCATTTCTTTCTAATACCACGCTTAGAAATCTAGTTCTGCTTTGAATTGTCAATAATTTTACGTTTAATATATATTCGGTACTTTTTAGGATCTTCTTCGTAAAGTTTTTAAAAAGTAATTTCGGCGGAAACACAAACAAGTACGAGGACGAAGTGAACAAACACAAGACGCACCCTGGTGTTAATCCCTTGTGTTTGTTCACTTTGTCTTCGTCCTTGTCTGTGTTTTCGGCGCTATTACTTCCTAAAGACTACAAACCAGCAAGCCCACCTATCCACTTTTCTTCGTAAAGCAAACTCGAATGCTCTTTTTCACGTTCAGATTAATTTTACATTCAGAATATAAATTTTCTATCATTTCCCGGTCTTTCTGAAGTTCTGTGCAACCGACTTCATAATCAATGCACGGAGGCGAAAGGAGCTCGCAGAAATAACTTAAAAAAAGAAAAAACTTCCCTGAGGTTCTGGTGGCAATGTTTAGCCAGGGGACTTAGCGAGCTGCCATCTCCTTATATTGTTAACTTGGAGTCAATTGCAATATCAAAGTCTCCGATACATGGAAGTAGAGATGTTAAAAGATAAACTACGGTTTTCAGTCGAAATGTTTTCCGAGCCTCGTCCTTGGCTGTACGCTCGCCGTACCTGGCAGTAATTGACCCTGCGCTTGCTTTACGGCAGAGGAGGCAAGCAGGAGTTCTAGGAGGGTGAAAGTTAAATCTTCAAGAAAGGGGATACATGATCCTACTAAATTAAAACGATACCCGCCAGGTGGCACGTTTATGCTTCCTTGTCTCCCCCCTTCCCCCGGTGATGTCTTGTGAGTTCGATTTTAATAAGCGAAGCAGCGGCGCGGCTTCTTTCTGTGCGCTTCACATTGCGCCGTGAGGGGAACCTGCTGCCAGTGACAGCACCCCACCCGGGGATCGCTATAAGCAGACCATTGCTTTGCTCTGTGCGAAACCGGAACCGTACAACACCGTGAGCGGTTTCTTACACATAGCATTGTACCCATATTGAACGTTCTTAATGACTGAAAACTCGGAGAATGCTGTCTGCGCTTTTATTTTCTTCAGTTGCGTGGATTTTTGTGCTCTAGCTTCTATCTACTTCTTCACCTCTGACATACTATGCTTTTGTTTTGCTACTCTAAGACTCGTGTTTACCAACCACTCTGCACACACACAACGATGGAAGTTTTCCTTTCTAAATGTGTGACAGTCGTCCATTAGCTATGTCCATAAATTGTGGATTCAGGCAACTGGAAGAAAATAGCTTTCTTTTTATGAAGCATGGATGACTTTCTGACATTTGCAATATAAAGGAAAGCAATATACAGTTTATGCATATACTATACGCAAAGATATATATACCACGAATCATTTTTCATTGTCTCCAAGATGGAAACAGTTGAAATGTGCAGATGAATGAACCGTACAGATCGAATGGGATAAATGTTCTGAAGCTGGTGCAGTGGTTCGCGCACCTGACCGGTAATCAGGAGACCCGGAGTTCATAATCTGGAGCCACCAAATATTTGGCTTCCAGCGGATTCTTCACATTTATCCTAGTCTATCATTACCGTTCATTCATCAGGACATTTTTACTAAGCATATATAACATCTCATTGGTCTTGATAATGCCGAGAAGCCGTCAACGCTGCACGTGAAGTTAACAGTGTGCATATATAACATGTCTCATTCTTGTCAATACCGGAATGTCGTCCGTTGTGTGTACATAGTGAATGCCATACCGTTCCAGTCAGCTAAATCAACAGTTTAAAAATTCAGTCAGAAACGTGTCACAAATATAGAGGAATAATAATTATGTTTTTTACAGATCATTTCATTTAGCGCTCTCAGGGCGGCGCCACTTTGTTCGACCGCAGCGCCTTCTCCACGCAACCGGGAAGTTCAGCAGGTTCGGCGGGGTAAGACGAAAGAGAGGCCACGCGCCCGATTCCGCTAGCAGACGACAAACCGGGAGGCTGCCGTTCTCCATCGGTGGGCTGCAACGGCGGGCTGTACCGAACATCGAACTCTCCCTCGAGGCCGCCGTTGTGAAGTGATTCGCGTTCCTAGAATATTTATGGCTACTCCAAATTCAACCTATAGCACTCTGTTGTTTTATTTCAGTAAATGATCCACTAGTGTATCTTTGTTCCGTTAATTCAATAGCAGTCGAATCAGCCGGCAGTAGCATACCTCAACCTCTGCGTCCATTGCGTCAGGAGAGCACGTTTTTATATATTTTACCAGACTTTCACTCACTGTCGCTGAAGGCCTGCACCAGTACCAGCTTTGTACAGTAAAAAAAAGCTACAGCAACCGGATTTACTTTTCGCTAGAGACCGGGCGCTCTAACACAATTGTCCTAATGTTTTTCTTTGTATTTGCACGTAAGTAACAGCGCAGTTGAATACGGTTAGTCTGCTTATCGAGCATGGCATTACGTGATAACTTGTATATCGAATTTGGCGCGTATCTCAGCTTGCAATGTCCAAAATGATGCGATTTTAAACCTAGTTTAAACGCCAGTCGGATGTTGGGTACAGCCCACTCGGCGGAGCAGACGACGCGCGGGGTGAGAGAGGAGGGCCTTTCTTCTCTCTCCGCTCTTCCTCTTGGAACGGTCTATAGACCGTTTTACTGAAAGAGGGCAAAATACGAAAGCGGAAAGGGCTACCGGCGCTTTCCCCCTTGCTGGTTGTGTAGAAAGAGTAAAAGTTTTGGATGAGAGGCTTCGCCGGTGTTGGGTGTCTGGGTGTTGGGTGGTGGTTGTGTAGAAAGAGTAAAAGTCCTGGATGAGAGGCTTCGCCGGTGTTGTTTGTGCACTTGGCGAGATGTTTAGTACCAATTTGGGGAAGTGTTTCTTTGACCCTTTGCAAAGTCCGTTAGAATCTTCTTGAGCATGTTTACTCGTGTTGAGTCCCCCGAAATGTCCTAGCGCGCGGGGTGTTTATGAAACCTCAATTTATTATTTTATGTTTCGTATGCCAGTCAAAAAAAACTATCCGGAGCTTACTTTTTGTGTTTTTTTATACTCGCACCCTTGTATTATCTAAATATTGTGACTAAAAAACGAACTCTCGACGTTTTACTTGTTTTTTTACGTGTGTAGGAGAGCCACGCTTGCTTATCTACACTCTAGCTGACATGCCTGCAAATGTATCTTTTTGCAGACTGCGGGTAGATGGATGGATGCATGAATGGTGACTATACCCTTCGAATCGGGTGGTGACTTGAGCCACCTAGCCAAATAGTGTTTTTAGTTTAACATTGAATTTTGACTACGTCAATTTAATCTAATTTAATCAATCTGTCCCCCTTGATTTTCGCCACCATTCCTCTAATCTTCTTTTTCATTTCATTTCATTTATTATATTCGCAGGGCCCGAAGGCATTACAGAGAGGAGTGGAATAACTCATCAATATAAAGTAAACAATGAAAACAATCCGCAAAAACAAAACACAAGTAGAAAATTGCTATGGAACATTATTGAAAACATCAGTTATGGCGGTTTTAAAATCAGCAGCGTCAGTAAGTGAGACTACGGATGCGGGAAGGCGATTCCAGTCGACGGAGGTAAGGGGTAGGAAGGAGGCATAAAAGGTGGAGGTGATGCAGTAGGGGATTCCTACTTTTAGTGGATGATCGGTGCGGGGCGATATGTATGATGGTTCTGAAAATAATGAGGTTCGAAGTGCTGGGTTCGAGTGATAAATCTTGTGAAATAAGCAGAGGCGAGCTATTTTTCTACGAGAGGAGAGGTTGGGCAAATATAGGGACGCTTTCATGGAGGTGACGCTGGCTGTACGGTGATAGTTGGAAAGTATAAAACGTGTGGAGCACTTTTGAATGGATTCAATGGATGATGCTAGGGTTACGCCAGGGTTCCAGATAGAGCCTGCATACTCAAGTTTGGTGCGCACTAAAGTTTTAGATAGGAAAAGTTTAAGTGAAACAGGGGCAAGGGAAAAGTTTCTTCTGAGATAGCCTAATTAGCGATTAGCGTTGTTAGTGCTATATTCGAGATGGATGTTCCAGGAGAGATCGTTAGTTATATGAACACCGAGATATCTATAGGTTGACGCAGAAAGCAAGGTGGAGTTATTAATACAATAGGAGGGACAAGTGTTATTTTGACGGGACACTCTCATGGATCTACATTTAGAGGTGTTAAGTTCCATAAGCCAATTATCGCACCAGCGGGTTACGTTGTTAATATCGGTCTGAAGAGCAGATATGTCAGAGTCGTTATTGGTTTCCTTATAAATTACACAGTCATCAGCGAATAGGCTAATAGAAGAGGATACATGCGTGGGAAGATCGTTAATATATATAAGAAATAAAAGTGGACCTAATACGGACCCTTGTGGGACACCGGACTTTACACGTGAGGTTGAAGAATTAGTTCCATTAGGGTAAACAAATTGGTAACGGTCTGATAAAAACGATTCTATCCAAGCGATTATATTGAAATCTATGTTAAGTTTAAGGAGCTCGTGAAGGAGCAGCGCGTGAGGAACCTTGTCGAAAGCTTTTGAGAAATCAAGAAATATGCAGTCAGTCCTGGAACCCCGGTCAAGTGTTACGTGAAGGTCATGAGTAAAGGTTAGGAGTTGAGTTTCACATGAATAAAACCTTCGAAATTCATGTTGCTGCTGAGCTAGAAAAAAAGAGTTTGAGTCTAGAAAATGTAAAATGTTAGTATAAATGATGTGCTCAAGGATTTTACAAGGAATGCTCGTTAAAGAAATGGGACGAAAGTTTAAAGGGTTATGCTTATCACCCCCTTTGTGGAGAGGAATCACCTTCCCCACCTTCCAATCTTTAGGTAATTCTCCTTGTTCAAGTGATTGCGAAAATAATTTAGATAAGATAACGCATGAGTACATAATAGTGTTATTCAAAAACTTAGCATTAATATTACTAGTGCCTGCTGTCGTATTGGTTTTAAGGTTTTCGATAATGTGAGATATACCTTCACAGTCTATGATAACAGGAAACAAGGGCGAACAATCATAAGTTCTAAATACGGGACAATCTGAGGTTACCGTGCATGAAAAAGATCTAACAAGCACATCATTTAACTCAAAAGAACACAGTTCACTGGGCACCTCCTCTCCATGGGTGTCCCTAAGTACAATGCCAGGACTAGAAGGAGGGTTAATAACTTTCCAAAATTGACGCGTATTGTTAAGTAACTGACGGCAGCGTATTGTTAAAGTAATGTAATTTTGCCTCTTCGACTGCTTTCTTATATACGTTAGCTGCAACATGGTAGGCTTGCCAGCGTTGTATTTTGTCCGATAGCTTTGCAGCGCGAAATAATCGTTTCTTTTTATTTGACAGCTTTTTCAGTGTCACGCTGTACCATGGAGATTCTAGTGAAGATGATACCACGCGAAGGGGAAC
>JAZHYW010028650.1:0-42287 GCA_037355805.1 Ixodes ricinus | reverse complement strand
GGTGTGGTGCTGCCATCTATGAACCTATAGATAAACTAGCAGGTTTGCCCAAGACGCTGGCAACACTGGTATGAATAAACGTTCTTCAAACATGGCTGCCTAAGCGTCGCACGTGTGTCTGTCTTGCTCCCGTAAGTCGCCCCTCGTAACTCTACACAACATGGTGACAGAAGTGCGATCGTGCTGAATCGCTTCAAGAAACAACCAGGAACGAAGTCACGCCTGACTCCTGACCATGGCCGACGGGACAGCCGCCAACGGTACACCCGGGACGGGCCCCCAGCCGGGTTCCTTTGTTCTCCAACCACCGGAGCCATTTGTGTTCAGCAACCCCAACGAATGGCCCAAGTGGAAACGGCGCTTTCTACGGTTCCACAATGCGTCTGGACTAAGCAACAAACCCGAAGAGCATCAGGTAGACACTCTACTATACATAATGGGCGACCAATCCGAAGACGTGTTCGCTTCGTTCCAACTCTCGGAAGAGGCGGCAGGCAGTTTCGAAACCGTCATCGCCAGCTTCGACGGATACTTCATACCCCGGCGAAACGTGATATTCGAGCGAGCTCGATTTAACACGCGCGTCCAACAAGAAGGGGAGTCTGTGGAAGAATTCGCGACGGCGCTTCACAGCCTGTCAAAACACTGCGAATACGGCGAGATGCAAGAACAGTTCGTCCGAGACCGCCTTGTGGTAGGAATTCGTGACAAGAAGCTATCCGCCAAGCTCCAACTCGACTCGGATCTAACGCTACGCAAAGCACTCGAGTCTACCAGGCAAGTGGAAAGTGTTCGACAACAACAAGCGGAGCTGACGCAGGACGGGAAGTCGAACGGCAGTGTCAACAAGCTCTCCTCTGGGTCCAAGCAAGCTAAGCAGTCTTCCCGAGGCACAACCGGTGACAGAGCTGCTCACACTACGGAAAAGTTTGCGGCTGCCGCGTCGAACCCCAAATCCACAGCTGCTCAAGACAAGCAATCGTGCAACTGGTGCGGGCGGAAACGGCACTCGAGGAGATCCTGTCCAGCCCGCTACGAAACGTGCAAAAACTGCGGCAAAAAAGGTCACTATGCTTCAGTTTGTCTCTCCAAACGGGTCAACCGTGTCTCCGGTTCCGACGATGAGATCGGGTTCATCGGAGGTGTGTCGCATCCAGAAGCAGACAAGTGGGAGGCTACGGTGGTGCTTCAAGACGACCCCGTCAGCTTCAAAATTGATACAGGGGCTGATGAAACAGTCATCCCGACAAGCGTGTTCCGAAAAATCAAGCGGAAACCGCCGCTTCAGGAACCACGACGGCAACTTCACGGCCCAGACGGCAGTCCCTTAGCAGTCCAAGGAGTGGCACAGCTGACCATGACCTACAAAAGGTTCGACATCCTTACAAGATGTCTACATCCTCGAGGACTTACGCACACCACTGCTCGGCAGACCCGCCATTCAAGCGCTACAAGTGGTCTCTTTTGTGGACCGCCTTGCCACAAAGAACAGCCAAACGCACCGGAGCTCGCAGCTCGACGTGAAAAAGGAGTTCCCAGCTCTCTTCAAAGGATTAGGCCACATCAAGGACGCCTACCACGTGCAGCTTCAAGACGGAGCGACTCCTTTTGCTGTGAGTTCCCCACGCCGTGTTCCTCTACCGTTGTACCAGCAAACCAAAGAAGAGCTACAGCGGATGGAATCGATGGGAGTTATATCACCTGTTGATGGGCCAACGGACTGGTGTGCTCCTTTGGTGGTAGTACCAAAGCCAGATGGTACGGTGAGGATTTGTGTGGATTTTACAAAACTCAACTGCTACGTCAAGAGGGAATGGCACCCCATCACGTCGGTTGAAAAC
This sequence comes from Ixodes ricinus, assembly GCA_037355805.1. NCBI lineage: Eukaryota > Metazoa > Arthropoda > Arachnida > Ixodida > Ixodidae > Ixodes > Ixodes ricinus. The sequence continues at coordinate 40,446 of JAZHYW010028650.1, read as the reverse complement.
ACGCTGGGACTTCTCCAAGGCGCAAGAGTGTTTTCCAAACTTGATGCCAACTCAGGGTTTTGGCAGATACCGCTCAGTGAAGAAAGTAAGAGTCTGACAACATTCATTTCACCATTCGGGAGGTTTTGTTTTAACAGACTTCCATTTGGTATCTCCTCTGCCCCGGAACATTTCCAGAAGCAGTTTTCAAGCATCCTGAACGGCATCGACGGGGCTGTCTGCCACATGGATGATGTCCTTGTTTGGGGCTCCAACCAGGAAGAGCACGACGAGAGGCTCCGTAGAGTACTTCAGCGACTACAAGAGACGGGAGTCACACTCAACCATAGCAAGTGCTCCTTTCAAGTCGAGGAGATCACCTTCCTGGGCCACAAAATCGACCGCCAAGGCATCCGTCCAGATGATGCAAAGACCAAAGCAGTACGAGAAATGTGCCCTCCCACATCAAAGCCAGAACTCCAAAGAATGCTCGGAATGGCAACATACCTCGCAAGGTTTGTCCCTAACCTGGCCGACGTTCTTCAACCACTGAGCTCCATGCTTAGCTCGAAGCAAGAATTTGTTTGGGGACCAAGCCAACAGACAGCCTTTGACAAGTGGAAGAGCATCCTGTCATCACAGCCTGTCCTCGGCGTCTACGATCCCGCATCAGAGACAGTGGTCACTGCGGATGCATCCTCTTATGGACTGGGTGCAGTACTGCGACAAAAGCGAAAAGATGGGAAGTTCCAAGTTATTGCTTATGCATCAAGGCTCCTGACTGAGACCGAAAGGCGATATGCCCAGATAGAGAAGGAAGGACTGGCACTTGTTTGGGCATGTGAGAAGTACAGTGACTACCTTGTCGGCAAGGAGTTCACTTTAGAAACGGACCACAAGCCGTTGGTTCCCCTCTTCTCATCGAAGGCACTGGATGACCTCACCCCGAGGTTGCAGAGGTTGCGTATGCGCATGATGCGCTACAAGTACAGCATCACCTATGTGCCGGGAAAGGAGCTGCTTGCTGCTGATGCACTCTCCAGATCGCCTCTCCAAGAAACTGGCTCATTGGACCTTGAGCAAGAGGTCGGTGCTTATGTCCGTCAAGTCAGAGCCAACATTCCTGTCAAAGAACCATGTCTTCAATGGCTCGTCAAGAACCAGAAAACGGATCCTGTATGCCAAGTATTGCGCAAGTACACTCAACAGGCATGGCCCAGTCGCCGTGACCTCAACAAAGACGTCAAACCCTTCTACGAGTTTCGGCATCAGTTCACGCTGGAAGACGACATCCTGCTGTATACCGCAAGGATCGTCGTGCCCGCGCATTGCCAGCAAGAGGCCTTACGTCTTCTGCACGAAGGGCACTTTGGAATTGTCAAGACCCAGGCCAGAGCTAAACACTCTTTGTGGTGGCCTGGCATCAGCAGGGACGTTGAAGAGACTGTAAAGAGGTGCCAACGTTGCATCGAGAAGTCAAGCAACAGAAAGATGCCACTACTACCAACGGACTTTCCCGAAAGGCCGTGGCAACGGGTGGCTATGGACCTGTTCTATCATCAGAACAAGTGGTGGCTCATCGTTACGGACTATTTCTCTAGGTACCCGGAAGTAGCACTGCTCAGCAATCTCACCTCTGAAACGGTGATTAGCCACTGTAGGAGCATCTTTGCCCGCCACGGGGTACCGGAGGTTGTCGTGTCGGACAACGGCCCTCAGTTCTCGCGCGTGAAAACGTCAGCATTCTCCGCATTTGCTCAAGAGTACGGGTTCCAACACATCACATCCAGTCCCCATTACCCGCAAAGCAATGGCCTGGCTGAAGCAGCAGTTAAGATCATCAAAAAGTCGATGGAGAAGACTGGAGACCCATACAAAACACTACTCGCGTACAGGACCACACCACTGAACAATGGGTACAGCCCAGCCGAACTGCTAATGGGAAGAAGACTCCGGTCCACGATCCCAACAGCCAAGAAGATGTTGGTTCCGTCAACTCCAGACATGACACGGCTACGAAAATATGAAGAAGAGCTTCGCGTGAAACAACGCAAGGCCTATGATCGCCGACATCGAGTACAAGACCTTGCCGACATTGTCGACGGCACAGAAGTCTGGGTCGTCGACCTGGAAAGAAGAGGAACAGTACACCGTCGCACCTCTGAGCCAAGATCTTACATCGTCGACACCCAAGAAGGTCCAGTCAGGAGAAACAGAACACATCTAATTCCTTGTTCGCCTTCTCCTGCCTCGCCGAACCAATCGGAACCATCAACAAGTGCGTCAGACGACGACGGAACGGAACAGTTTCCACCAGGATGTTGGGACAACTCGCACCTGCACAGCAGAAGTGGCCGATGTGTGAAAGCCCCACCGCGGTATGCTCTGTAGCAGACCCTTTAAAGTTATCTTGCAAAAAGGGGAGATGTGGTGTGGTGCTGCCATCTATGAACCTATAGATAAACTAGCAGGTTTGCCCAAGACGCTGGCAACACGGGTATGAATAAACGTTCTTCAAACATGGCTGCCTAAGCGTCGCACGTGTGTCTGTCTTGCTCCCGTAAGTCGCCCCTCGTAACTCTACACAACACGCGCCACTTTCTACTTCGCCACTTCCACTTCGCCCATAGAAGCTTCGCCGAGCTTCCACTGAACGATCGCTCTCAACTAGTTTTGTTTGCGCGCTTGTGCCACCCTGTCGATCCAGCCCGGGCTCTACAATGTCTTGTGTTTTAGTAGAATTTCTCCTCGACAAGATTCAGTCTGTCGTGAGTTCCGCCTATGCAAGAAACTTTAGCGGTGTAGCTGAAGACGACAAGGTGTACCAGGTCTCTGGGCCGGAGACGCGCGAACAAAATGAAATTTCTACGACGCGAAAGTACTTTACATGGCAGGTGAGTAGAACTGAAGTGCGGCGATTGATGTGCCAGTGCTTTGCATAAAATGCCGAAGGCGTAACTGCATATGCAGCCTAAGCATTCTTTAGAGCAATGCACTCATTGTCGGAACCTCGCGCTGCAATACTGAAATGCTCTTGACTCGGTCCGAGAGGTTTAGGCTAGAAAGTTTATACCTTTCTATCTGGTGTGGGCTATTGGCCTTACCGCTGTGTCGCAGCTCATTATTATTGTTGCACGAAGAGCGCAGACAAAAAGCATCCGCGAGCGTAGTTCAGATCAGACTTGGACGTAGTTCAACTACTCTACTCAAACTACTGTAGTTTAACTACTTTTCCGAGTAACTTCGTAACTTTCAATTACAACGTTATTTGGGTAATTAGTAGTTTACTTTAACTACGTTTGTCAAGTAACTTCTACTCAAATTACTAACTACTTTCGAAATCTAGTGCTAATTTTTCTCATCATAAAATTTTGAGCGCAGAAATAAATAAGACGCTGGCAAAAGAAGTGGCATTCCCGAACAAGGGTCACCCTCAAATTCCGTTCCCACGCACTTATACTCGGCAGCCGTAGAAACTGCATCACAGGCGTCCTTGGGCCAAGGTGGACCGTGGCGACGAGCAGCCAAAACGAAACGCCGGCGCGCACTTGGTCGGGTATTGGCCTAATCCGGTAATTCACGCAGGCGCCGCGCCTTCAGCACAGACATGTACAAATTACTCAAAAAGGTAGTTAAGTTAAGTTACTAAGTATCGACGCCAAAAGTAATTGGAGTAGAGTAGAAATTACGCATTTGAAATAGTAATTGAGTAAACTACTAACTACTGTAAAAAGTAGCGAGTTACTTTTGAAGTTACTTTCGAAGTTACTTTTTACATTTGTGGTAGCAAAATGAACAGCAGTTTTGATCCGTGAAAAACCTGCGAGCCTAAAATAAATGCAGTTATTTTATGGCTTGCGTTTTTACCAAAATAGTTTATTCGCTCGCAAAAGCAATTAACTTTCGAAGTTTTATCGGAGGAGTTTTCCCCTTTTCTCTTAAAGATGTCCCCAATCAAGCTAAAAAGACGTTCCACCGACACGCTGGATGGAACAGCAGCGTTGAATTTCAGAAACAGGCTGTGCAGGATCAGGTAAGCCGGTGTCGGCATCTTTGATGTCCATGACGAAACTTATGATGTTTGCTTCGGCTAGAGGGTCTTTTATAAGAAACTCTCCTTCATTTTCTCTTCGGCAAGTTGAGATTGTTATGAATGACCTCTCTTTATTCCCACGACGTTCGGAGAGTACGCTGAGCGAGTGCACCTGACCGTCAAGGAATCAAGTCTCGCGCCATGACAATGAGGTCATCCGGACGACTGCGCGTCTCGTCGCAATGCTAGTGCTACGCTACTGAAAAAAAAAGAATTGTTTTTGTTTAACAGGAGACGAAACGAAGTATACATCACCGCTGACGCCGGGTCCAACGAAGGGATTTCCCAAGGGTGACTCGCAATCCTCGCCGGCGACTGCGGTGTCCTGACGCGCCCGACACACCTGAAAATCGTTTTAAACAAAGAGGAGGTCTCCCTGGCGTGGAAGATCGGAAGGACACGAAGCATTACGCAAACAAGCATCGTCACTTGTTCAGTTGCAGCTGGAAGCGGGAACGTGCTCCCATGAACGGATTATCCGTGTCTGCGTTTGTGCGCGGGGGAGTCCGGCTTTGCAAGGAAATATCCGCTGACGACGAGGCGACCATGGGAACAGGCGCCCAGCTGCGAGGTCATTCCAGTGGCGTCGACCGTGGAACCTCCAAACCGCTTCAGTCAGAACTGACTAAAGGCTGACAACATGAAAACAACAACAACCCTCGGAGTGTCTTTCACGGTTGCAGCTGGAGGCTGCAACCTATTACTGGATTAGGTCAATACCCGACCAAGGCTTGCTAAGCACCTCTTTCTGCTTTCGTGCGCGCCAGTGTTGTTGCTGCTCGTCGCCACCTTGGCTCAAGGACGCCTGTGACCAGTTTCTACGGCTGCGTGGGAACGTAATGGGGAGGGGCCCGTAGTTCGGGAATGCCACTTCATCTGCCGGCGTCTTGTTCATTTCTGCGCTCAAACGTTTCTGATGAACAAAATTAGCACTAGATTTTAAAGTAGTTAGTAATTTGAGTAGAAGTTACCTGAAAAACGTAGTTAAATTAAACTACTAATTACCCAAATAGAGTTGTAATTGAAAGTTACCAAGTTGCTCGAAAAAGTAGTTAAACTACAAGTAGTTTGAGTAGAGTAATTGAACTACGTCCAAGTCTGCAGTTCAGCAGCTGCAGCCGTGAAGGACGGGGACACTCCGAGGGTTGTTGTGGTTTTCATGTTGTCTGCCTTCAGTGAGTTTTGACTCGAGCAGTTTTGGAGTCCCACGGGAGAGCGCCACTGGGATGACCTCGCAGCTGGGCACCTGTTCGCATGGTCGCCTCGTCGTCAGCGCATGCTCCCTTGCGAAGCGAGACTCCCCCGCGCGCCAAGGCAGACACGGGATAATCCGTTCATGGGAGCACGTTCCCGCTTCAGCTGCAATCGTACGAGCGACGATGCTTGTTCGCGTAATCCTTCGCGTCTTTCCCGACCTTCCACGCCGGAAGACCTCTTCTTTGTTGAAAATGATTTACTTGTCTGCCGTGTCAGGCGCGTCAGGATAGCGTAGTCGCCGGCGAGAATCGCGAGTCACCGTTGGAAGATGCGTTTGTTGGAAACGCCTTAGCGGCGAAGTATAGTTCGTTCCATCTTCTGTTAAACAAAAACATTCTTTTTTTTTTTAGTACTGTAGCACTGGCACTGCGAGACGCGCAGTCGTCCGGATGATCTCATCGTCGTGGCGCGAGACTTGAACCCTTGACGGTGAGGCACACTCGCTCAGCGGCTAGGCATAACGATCCCAACTTGCCGAAGAAAAAAGAAAAAAGTAGGAGAGTTTGTTAAAAAACACTTTCTAGCCGAGGCAAACCTCACATGTTTAGTCATGGACACCGAAGATGCCGACCCTCGCCTACCCGACCCTGCACAGCCTGTTTCTGAAATTTAACGTTGCCGTTCCATCCAGCGCGCGTCGGTGGAACGTCTTTTTAGCTTGGCTGGGGACGTTTTCAGGAGGAAAAGGAGAAACTCTTCGATGAAAACTTTGAAAGTCAATTGCTTCTGCAAGCCAATAAACTATTTTGGTGAAAACGCAAGCCATAAAATGACTTCATTTTGTTTAGGCTCCCAAGGTTTTTTACGAATCAAAACTGCTGTTAATTTTGCTACCACAAATATATAAAAAGTAACTTCAAAGTAACTTCAAAAGTAACTCGCTACTTTTTACAGTAGTTAGTAGTTTACTCAATTACTATTACAAATGCATAATTTCTACTCTACTCCAATTACTTTTGGCGTCAATACTCGAGTAACGTAACTTAACTACCTTTTTTGAGTAACTTGTACATGTCTGGTTCAGATACGTCTGCTGCTCGCTTTCGTCCTTGGAAGCCAGGGCTGTCTGTCGTAGCATGCATGCTTGCACTCTAGCTTCAACGGAGTCGCATACGTTTTGTGAATAAAGTGTATAAGGTCGTCCCGAAAGGTTCGGACATCGGGGGCGTTTCTCTAAACCATGCTTTGGGTGCATCTGGGCCCGTTTGTAAACGAATGTCCCCGTACGAAAGTGTCAGATCGGAGCGGTTCCAGTACGGATCCACGCGGTTCTAAACTTGTGGACAGTTCCGATCCGCGCGTTTCTGTGTGTAACCAGTCGGATCCAGTGAGACGCAACGCACTGGAATCGCACGGTGATGGGTGGACCCGATCCGCTCCCCTTTGTTCCAGTAGGGTCTGCTCCCAGCCAGCGGGCGCGCACATGCGTGACTGGAGGAGGAGGGGGGGGGGGGGGTCGGCGGGGAACGTTCCCGCGGTCTCTCGCAGGTCACGTGTTGGGGACAGGCGCATCCGCGACGCAGGCGCTGCGAGCGGGCGTTCTCACGCGCGCGTGCCCTGCACTTTGTCTGTTGCAATCGGCGCCGCGCAACGCTCCGAGGAGTTTAGTCAGTTTAATTTCTTCTTCGCTCTCGTCGGACTGTCGGTCGGCGCTCACCTGGCGGCGACGTTCGCGCTGCGGGCGCACGGATACAGTACTTGGACAACTCGGATACCGCTTGCCGGCCGGAACTTCCCGATGCACTCAACACTGGATACTGTGCTTGTGCGTTCTGTGTGTGTGTTCCGTGCACCGTGTTTGGTGACGACGCGCGCCTTGCATTGTCTCTTGCAGTCGGGCAGCGCTTCGAGAGTTTAGGCCGGCTAACGCAGCTAGCGGCGTTCAAGGAAAGCTCGGTAGGGGCCGCCAAGAGCCAGGGTGACGTCACGATGACGTCGAAGATGTTGATCACTCTCTCCGGCAACTAGGACGGGTACAGCCGTTAACATCCATGTTTCCTCGGGGCGCTCTTTCTGCGCTCAAGCGTAAGGTTTTGTTTGCACCGCCTCAAAATGTGGCGTTACGATCGACATTGCCGCCGGGCCGGTGGCGGCCGTGGCAACGGCGCCAGCAGGTGCAACCACTGATCTCAATGACAATTTGCTGGATCGCGTTTGACCAGCACCGCCTATGGACGGGAATGCGGCCACGGTCGGCCATCTTTTTGGTAGAGTTATATTACAGTGGCTTAAAGGGGGTAGTGTAGTTACCGCGTAGCCTCCACCTTGCATCGGGAACGGCCGCTCCTTGGAAGACGGTGTAGGTGGCGCTTCGATCCGCAGCACCGTTCGGGTGCCTCCACCGGCCGGCAGATAGAGGCACCCTAACACACTTCATAACTAATATAAATACCTCACAAACAATTATTTGTTTCCAGTGAACTTCCCACGACATGATTTGTGTTCGTAGGTGAATAAAAATGTGAAACTAGCAGACGACAGTGAAGTCGACTGCTGCGAATCGGCCGGAGCTGGCCGGAGCCAAGCTGGCCAAGCGGCCAAGCCGGAGCCATAGCCGGAACGACGGTGCTGCAAGCGCCAGCGCCACCCGCGGCCGTCTTCCAACGCTGTGCCGCTTCTCCGGTTTCCTTCGTTACACTACCCCCTGTAGTTATATCATCTCAGCCATCATAGTAATATGGCGGACAGCGCAATGGCGGCAGGCTGCCATAAAATAGCCGTAGATCTAGTACACTGTACCGTGGGTGATATTTCGTGCTTGATTGAAGTTGTTCGACGAAGCAGATTCTTGAAACCCGGCGTGAACGGTAGCCTCGTCTTTGAGGACCCGGCGAAAGTTCTACGAAAGCGCAGCACCGGGGGAAAGCAGCGCAGCTCGCATCGAAAGCAGACTACGTACCGGCGTCTGCTTTCGATGCGACTTTCGATGCGTGCTGTGCTGTTTTTCCCCGGTGCTGCGCGATTTCGTGAAACTTTCACCGGGTCCTCAAAGACCGGGCTACCGTTCACGCCGGGTTTTAAAAACATGTTTTGTCAAACAATTTCAATCAATCACGGAATATCACCCACGCTATTTTGATGGCAGCCTGCCACCACAACTGCCAAAACGCCGTCTGCCATGGATGGATGATGGTGGCTGCCAGGTGGCTTCAGCAGCTGTATCTTGGCTAGAGGTGATATAACTCTACCAAAAAGATGGCCGCCAGTGACCGCATTCGCAGAGCGGGCAAACGCGATCCAGCAATGGACCTTTTTCACATACCGACGGCACCAGGCGGTGGCTGCACGAACTAAAAATCGAGGAAGGGACCTACCTGCGCTACCAATCGATAATGGGAGCTACGCTGCCAGTTTCTTCGTTCTCTGAGCAGCGGGGCGTGCCCAACGCGCCGTCCAAGTGGGGCATCCGTGGCGTCCACTTAAACGTCGTGTTATTCTTTCCGTCCGCTTTCTTTTTGCGTAACACAATTATATGTATGCTGCAATTACGTTTGCTACTCGCTGATCTACAGCCTCCTTCCGAATTTCCTCGATTTTTGGTTTCAACTTCCGCCGCTTGGCATCGGGCGCTCGCGCGTGCGCAGAGCGCTTCTCGGAAAAGGTCCATTGTCATTGAGATCAGTGGGTGCAACGGTCGCCGACATCCGATGAGCGTGATCGTCTGCTCCGAGTGTTCTGCGGAAAACGTGGTGTTCGCTCGGTCCGCGCTAATTTGACTTCGAAAGTTCTGGTGCTCTCGGAAGAGGATACCTTGGCTCTACTGCGCTGCGAAATGGTGCGGGAACTCCAGCAAGTCGAAAGTCTTGTCGTTCTTTCTATTCCCAAAGGAGTTCCGAAGCGAGAGGTAAAGTTTCGTTTTTCGTCGCTTTCGTTTCAAGCCCATTTCATGTTGTGCGATCCTGGTTGCGATTTTCAGTCTCGTGCGGCAGAAACCCCGTGAACACAGCACTTAACACACGTTTGTTTTCGTTTTTTTCTTACGTATGAGCGACGTTGCACCTGAAATTCGCAGGCAGATCGAACCGTACCACGTGCTAAGCGCACAGGACGACACAGGCATTTTTGGTGCTCTCTTTTTGCCCACAGACCCTTGTCTTATTTTTGTGGGCAAGCTTGAGTGCTTTCTGGCGTGCATTTTCAATCTGGTATACAAGGATGATGTGATGAAGAATCTTAGTGCTTTCATGACAGAACAGTCGGAGACCTTCTCTGTCCAGCAATCGGCTAGAAGTTCCTCCAGATGTTCTGCTATAAACCCTGGTGAATTTACGCCTTTTAAAAGAAGAGATCTGCAAAAACCTCATTTGAAAAGGTCTGCAGCTGATAGGAAAGCACAGAAACCGTAAAACAAGTCACCTATCAGCTGAGTAACAAAACAAATCATATTTTTGTCTACAAAACATTGAAGTTTCTGCTGATCAAAACTGTGGTGGTGCGATATCTTTTATAAATGTATATTTCTTTCCTTGTGCTCTTACGTGCTTCTCGTGCCATCTGTTCTATTGTTCCGTAAATTTTATTATCTGTATATATCTTCCATTTTATGTATGAGATCTGTGTAAATAATAAAGAATGTATGAAAAGTAAATGTGTGCTCCTTGCCTCCTACCCACTTGAGGAGCAGCTTCTCTGAAGTTGCGCTACAGTGGTTTATGAAAAAAGATATAAAATAAAAGCCTCAGAAGACGAGAATGAAATCGAGGAGAAATGAAATCAGGCAAGCAAACGGGGGGCGGGGGGGGGGGGGGGGGGCAGGGCAGCGGCGGCGAACTGGCCGCCTAGGACGCGACAGGACAACTTGCGCCATCTAGGGGCAAGTAGGGGCGGCCCGGCAGCAGTAGAGGCGGCGATTGTAACGCCATGTTTTGAGGCGGCGGAAACAAGAACCCTACGCCTATGAGCGCAGAAAGAGCGCCCCGAGGGAACATGGATGTTAACGGCTGTACCCGTCCTAGTTGCCGGAGTGGGTGATCAACATATTTGACGTCGCCGTGACGTCACCCTACTTTTCTCTTTTTTTTTCGCTCATCGCTCGCTCTTTTCTCGCTTCTTCTCTCGCTCGGGCGCCCGGAGCACGTTACAATAGCCAAGGCTACGGCTGCGCCGGCCTGGTTTAGGTTCCTCTCTCGCTCCCGTCGGACTGTCGGCGGGCGCTCGCCCAACGGCGACGTTCGCGCTGCGGGCGCACGGATACTGACGCGCCTATCGTTGCCCTGGATGGATACCCACTGACCTCGGCTTTGAATCTTTATATTGTGTGAAGCTGCCGACCCATTGCAGTTTGGCTCGGCATATGGATCCTCTGGTGCGCTTGGTGACAATAGTTGGACAACTCGGATACCGCTTGCCCGCCGGAACTTCCCGATGCAATCAACACTGGATACTGTGCTTGTGCGTGCTGTGTGTGTGTTCCGTGCACCGTGTTTGATGACGACGCCTGGACGACCGTGTGCGCCGCCGGAATTAACGCTGCGCTCACCACTAGACTCTACAAAAGAATTTCGTGCTATGCCCTTAGCCGTTACAACCGAGAGATCGTCGCACTTTCAGACCCAGGCTGCCGCCTGGGTCTGAAATCGCGACGATCTCTCGGTTGTAACAGCTAAGGGCATAGCATGAAATTCTTTGTAGAGTCCAGTGGTGAGCGCAGCGGTAATTCTGGCGGCGCACTGCCTGGGTCTAAAATTGGGGCTGGAAACGCGCGGTTCCAGGCTGGATACAAACTGGTGCCCCAATTTTGGGTCTCAGGCGGAACCGGTATTTTTCATGCCGGCCTGTATCTGACATTTTTGTACGGGTACGTTTTACCTGAAAAACGCAAATTTGGAAGGTACATTCCATCAAAGACCACCACATACGTAATTTGGGTCATTCCATCAGTGGCAGTCAGACGTCATCTGATGGACCATCAGGGCACGTTCCACCAGGGCTGCTGACTGGCAGTCAATGTCCCAAATTACGTATCTTGAATAAATTCTTCAATAGGGGTACTGTTGGTTCAGATTGTGTCAACATCTCATTGCTCCGTGACAGGAATTTTGGATGAATGTATGGACACGGTATAGGTACCCTATTGAAAATTCCATCGAGACACGTAATTTGGGACACTGACTGCCAGTCAGCAGCTCTGGTGGAACGTGCCCTGATGGTCCATCAGATGACGTCTGACTGCCAGTCAGCAGCCATGGTGGAACGTGCCCTGATGGTACATCAGATGACGTCTGACTGCCACTGATGGAATGTCCCAAATTACGTATGTGGTTGTCTTTGATGGAATGTACCTTCCGAATTTGCATTTTCAGGTAAAAGGGACCCGTACGAAAATGTCAGATACAGAGCCGGAATGAAAATGCCGGTTCCGCCTAGACCTGAAAGTGGGGCACCAGTTCGTATCCACCCTGAAACCGCGCATTTCAGCCCCAATTTTGGACCCAGGCGATGCACCACGGAATTACCACTGCGCTCACCACTGGACTCTGCAAAATAATTTGGTGCTATGCCCTTAGCCGTTATAACCAAGAGATCGTCGCGATTTCAGACCCAGGCGGACTGGGTCTGAAATTGCGTCGATCTCTCGGTTGTAACGGCCAGTAGCGTAGTAACGGGGGGGGCCGGGGGCCGTGGGCCCCGGGTACCAGGAGTCTCAGTCACGAGGGGGGGGTGCCACTTATGGCGGCAATCCCCCCGGCTTGACTGGTTCGTAAGTGGCAAAGAATGTGTAGACGCATGAGGTCACCACTCTTCCATCACGAACGTGTCTGGTGCAGAGTCGCAAAACTGGCTTGGCTCGCGCAAAGTCATCGCGCACCGGCGGAAAAAACAAGCGCGGAAAGTGCGGGAGCACTCGAGAAAGAGCTGTGCCCGGGCACGCCGAGCCAACGCCACCTAGTCTACGCCAAACCCAGCGCAACACGACGCTGGCTTGCGCCGACCACGGCCGGACTGCGCCGAGACAGCAAGAGAAGGCGCCAGACGAAGAAGAAAGAAATCACACGAAGGTCTTACACGAAGGGAGTCGCGGGGAGGGGTAAACGTGTTGGGTAAACTCTCAACGTGTCGTCTCCCTCACCCCGGACTCGCACCCATGGCTGTCCACCCGTGCACGGCACCGCACCACGCGCCGAGGGGGAAGTGCCGAGAGGAGGTGCTGGCGAAAGGCTTCTGCTCAGCAAGCTCCCTCGCTCTCTGACCCCGCCGTAAGTTCTAGAAGCGCGTCGCTCGCCGTCGGGAGGCGGTCACAATGTAGTGTTCTGGCAAGTGAATTCGTAATGTTGTGACGGCGACGGCGTTTCCCTGTTGCCACAGCGTGCCATGACTGGAGACCGTCGAGCTTCCGGAAATCTGCGTGGACGGACTGGCTTCAGCGCCGCAGTGTACCGTATGCCAACGATTGTTTGATTGCATTACTTTCCATTTTAAGGCGTGCGGTTTAGAGGCTCGTTTTAGCGACAACATCTTACCGAATTGCCTCGAAACTCTGTTTAGAGAAAATGGCGGCCGCCGGCATGCTGTTGCTTGCCGAATCGTTAGCGGTGAACCCTTGGCGGTGCACGCTCGAGCTTGATATTATATCATATTTTCCCGGAGCGATACCGAGGGTGACCACAAGGTCTGTTTGGAAGCCTAGCTTGCCGCCGCGTACAGACCGCATTTCTCTAAACTGAGCCTTCACGTTCTCTAAACCAGAGGTGTGCAAAGGGGGGGGGGTGACACTGTTTGCTGGCTAACCCTGTATTTATTATTTCATTATCGCTGCGTGACCTCGCGTCGCGGTTATGGCTTTTAGCTTTGCGGTCTCGGGGAGCGGGGGGGGGGGGGGGTGACAAAAGACCTAAGGGCCCCGGGTGCCAGATGGTCTAGCTACGCCACTGGTAACGGCTAAGGGCATAGCGCGATATTATTTTGTAGAGTCCAGCGGTGAGCGCAGTGGTAATTCCGGCGGCGCACACGGTCGTCCAGGTGTCGTCACCAAATACGGTGCATGGAACACACACACAGCACGCACAAGCACAGTATCCAGTGTTGAGTGCATCGGGATGTTCCGGCGGGCAAGCGGTATCCGAGTTGTCCAGGTATCGTCACCAAGCACACCAGCGCATCAAGATGCCGAGCCAAACTAAGAAAATGGGTCGGCAGCTTCACACTATATAAAGATTCAAAGCCGAGGTCAGTGGGTATCCATCCAGGGCAACGATAGGCGCGTCAGTATCCGTGCGCCCGCAGCGCGAACGTCGCCGCCGGGCGAACGCCGGCCGGCAGACCGACGGGAGCGCAGAAGAACCTAAACTCTCGAAGCGCTGCCGCCCACTGCAAGCGACAATGCAAAGGCACGTGTCGTCACCAAACACGGTGCACGGAACACAACACAGCACGCACAAGCACAGTATCCAGTGTTGAGTGCATCGAGAAGTTCCGGCGGGCAAGCGGAATCCGAGTTGTCCAAGCATTGTCACCAAGCACACAAGTGCCAAGCGCATCCAGATGCCGAGCCGAAATGCCATGGGTCGCCAGCTTCACACTATATAAAGATTCAAAGCCGAGGTCAGTAGGTATCCACCCAGGGCAACGATGGACGCGTCACTGTCAGCGTCCGTGCGCCCGCAGCGCGAACGTCGCCGCCGGGCGAGCGCCGACCGACAGTCCGACGAGAGCGAAGAAAAACTAAACTCTCAGAGCGCTGCCAGCACTGCCTCCGACTGCAACAGACAAAGACATCGCGCCGATCGCGCGCGGAGAACGCCCGCCAGCCGAGTGCAGCTCCAGCCTCCACCGTGGTAAGTAAAACAGGGGCCTTAGTGGTAAGGAGAAACTAGCGCCACAAGGCGCCAGTGGCAGAAAGGCGAACATACGTACGGCGTGAAAGTAAAATATCTCGATTTAGAAAGACGGCCAGATGGCGCCACCACTGTCGTTGGCGAGCGCCGTGCATCCTCCTTGCCTCCTCCTTCCCCCCCCTCCCCCGTTTTTCTTTTTTTTCTTTCTTCGCCGTGCACGTTTTCGTCTGCTAGACCGGTGCCGTGCTGGCTAGGGATGCCGCGAACTTTTTTTGAACCGAAGGTTCGATGATCGAATCAAGCGGTTCGAAAGGTTCGAAAGATATTAAAATTTCGAACTTGTTAAAATAAGAAGTTCGACGCTTTTCGACATTTCGAACTTTGCGCGTTCAGAAATGCAATGTTTGTCGAACCTTCGAACTTATTACGCGAAAACGGTCGATCCTTCTCGAACTTTCGAACTTATTACGCTGCGAAATTCGATGCTTGTCGACGTTCAGAACTTGACAGACTTAAAAATTCGATGAATTTTGAACTTTCGAATTTCTTGCACTAGAAAGTTTGAAGCTTTTCGAACTTTCGAACTTCCTATGCTAAGATACTCGATAATATTCGAACTTTCGAACTTATTTATCTAAAGCATTCGAAAATTTTCGAACTTTCGAATCCCGAGAAGTCAAAAGGTCGACGAACTTCGAACTTTTAGGTAGGGTGACCATATTCCTCAAGGTAGAAAACGTGTTGTGTCGTCTTACTTACTCCGTCCTTGTCTTGCGGCGCATTTTGTCAAAGTAGAAAACGTGACATCCCAGCCGAAAAAGGGGGGGGGCGCACTGAAGTTTGAGATTGGGAGAAAAAATTTAATGAAATTCTACGTGCGTGTTATGTCTACATGATTCTACATTCGTGCTATGTCCAGTAACTACAACAAAAAATGCTTCTTCACACGCGTTTTTGCGAGCGAAAGGGTGTTTGTGTGCAAGAACAGTTCTAAATCTTACTCTCTGGGTAAATATTTTAAAGTACCTACGGTTATTTTTGTAAAAATATTTGTAACGAATAGGCATAGTTTCGGTTTGCTTCTACTCGCTTGGTGCCAATTTCGAAACTATGTACTCCTGCGAAAACGGGACATGATTCTATATTGGGATAAAAAGACGGGACGGCAGAAGTGGACCTCAAAAACGGGACGTCTGGTCACCCTAGTTTTAGGGTAAAAGTTCGAAGTTCGTCGAACTTCGAAAGACCGGCGGGCGGTTTCATTTGGATTCAAGCCAATGAGGTACGTTCATAATTGTTTTTTGCATTTTTACATGCGGTGGTGCATTCCTTGCGAAAGACAATGCCGTTTATTTCAATGTTCTGGCATGCTTAGTTTTAAAGAAATAAATTCCCGAAGGAGCGAGGAAGGACGACGCGGGTTTTTGACAAGTGTCGTTTGTGCCATATGTGAAGTGCGCTATAGCCGAAGCTATTTAGGGTAGAGATGTTAACTTTTCAAGAATGATCTATGTATAGCATAGGTAGGTGTCTTCTTAAGATATGATTGCTTTGTTCAAGACGAAGTTTCAAAAAATGTCCAAACATGTATCTTGTGCCCTAAACTTGGAATTTTTTCGTCTAAATTGTTTGAGGTATCGCATTTAAATTAACACCACAGACAGTATATATCCTTACCATCTGCAGAATACAAAATAATGTATTTATTGTTATTTTTTTCACGTTGAGGAATAAGTTAACTCCTGGAAGAAGATTTCTAATATTGTTCAAAATCGGCGCGTTATAATATATATATATATATATATATATATATATATATATATATATATATATATATATATATATATATATATATATATATATATATATATATATATATATATATATATATATATATATATGGGCGGTTTCATTTGGATTCAGGCAACGAGTGGCAGTCGTATTTTTTATTTTGCTTCAAATTTTTATATTTTGTGGAGAATGTTCCAAGAAGAACAATCCTTTTTATTTTAATGTCCTGACATGATTAGTTCCTGAGAAAAAAAATCTCAAAGAAGCGGGAAAGAACAACGAGGTTTTGACGATTGTCGCGTGTGGCGTTTTTGAATCACTCTCAATCTCAAAGTATTCAAAAGAGAGCGTCTATATTTTTTTAGTGTGATATATATGCAAGTAGGTAAGACGACATTATAACTGCTATTTATTATTCGTCGCTCCAATTTTTGTAAAAATCCCCAAACATGCCTCCGCGAACAACTGTGACCTAAATTGCGGATTTTGATTTTGAGTCGACTATGTTTAGTATCGCTTTTAAAATAATACCACGCGTAGAAGCTTTCATTGCCTTCCAAATTAAGCAAAGTTTGTGTTTTTATCATGTACGAGTACTGAGAAATAAATTATGAAACAGAGAGGGTTTTCACTTTTCGTTCAATTTCAACATGCTGTATAAAAAAAAAACATTTTTAATTTTTTTTTTTCTCGCGTTGCGTTTTCTTTACACCCTTCTTTTAGCCAGAATACATTCCGTTAGAGGTATTTGCCTTGGTTTTGAGTTTTAAGCCCCTAAATATGCTAAAAAAGAGCAAATGCCGATGGTGGGATTTGACGATTTTCGTGTGTGGCGTTTTTGAACCACTCTCAATCTCAAAGTATTCAAAAGAGAGCTTCGATATTTTTTTTATTGTGATATATATGCAAGTCGGTAAAACGACATTCTAATTACTATTTATTATTCGTCGATCCAATTTTCGTAAAAATCCCCAAACATGCCTCCGCGAACAACTGTGACCTAAACTGCGGATTTTTTTTTAGTCGACTGTGTTTAGTTTTGTTTTTAAAATAATACCACGTGTAGAACCTTTCATTGCCTTCCACATTATGTAAAGTTTGTGTCTTAATCACGTACGAGTACTGAGAAATAAATTATGAAACAGAGAAGGTTTTCACTTTTCGTTCAATTTCAGCACGCTGTATAAAAAAAAAAACCATTTTTAATTTCTGAATTTTTTCTTGCTTCGCGTTTTTTTACACCCTTCTTTTACCCAGAATACATTCCGTTAGAGGTATATGCACTGGTTTTGAGTTTTAAGCCTCTAAATATGCTAAAAAATGATTCGGTTCTGTTATCAACATGAATTTCGCATTAAAAATATAAAATTTCGTATTTAAAAATCTAGGTTTCCAATAGGAAGTGTATTTTACTCTAATGTTTTACAATATTATACTTTGATATTTCTAACGTAGTATAGATTATGTAGCGCATAGGGTTTAGGCTTGAGGCCCCTCCAATCATGGCACCGGCGGAAATTGTCTGAAAACCCGCTTTCGGCAGTTGCGATTTTATAGTGTTTAGACGTTTGGAATTGCAAACTTGTTATTATACGCCTAACGACATTCATGTCTTTTATATGAGTATTTATTCAACGTCCCTTAGATTATTATAATAAAGAATAAAATATACAGCTATAACCCATAAACCCACCATCAGCATTTGCTCTTTTTTAGCATATTTAGGGGCTTCAAACTCAAAACTAGTGCATATACCTCTAACAGAATGTATGCTGGCTAAAAAAAAGTGTAAAAAAAACGCGACGCAAAAAAAAAATTTAAAAAAGTTTTATCTTTTTTAATTTTCTTACAGCGTGCTGAAATTGAACAAAAAGTGAAAACCTTCTCTGTTTCATAATTTATTTCTCAGTACTCGCACGTGATTGAGACACAAACTTTACATAATGTGGAAGGCAATGAAAGGTTCTACACGTGGTATTATTTTAAAAACAAAACTAAACATAGTCGACTAAAAACAAAATCCGCAGTTTAGGTCACAGTTGTTCGCGGAGGCATGTTTGGGGATTTTTACAAAAATTGGATCGACGAATAATAAATAGTAGTTAGAATGTCGTTTTACCGACTTGCATATATATCACAATAAAAAAATATCGAAGCTCTCTTTTGAATACTTTGAGATTGAGAGTGGTTCAAAAACGCCACACACGAAAATCGTCAAATCCCACCATCGGCATTTGCTCTTTTTTAGCATATTTAAGAGGCTTACATTACGCAACGTTTCAGGGAAGAGACTTCCCTTCTTCAAGTGTAATGCAGAAATACAGTTGCAAAGCGTTTTTAAGATAGACCAAGGGAGAGGAGGAACATTGGAAAAAGCGAAAGAAAAAAAGTCATATACATAACAGTACGAGCAAAAACACTTGAGCATGAAAAAACTACATTCCAACAAAACGCACAAAACAAAAAAAAAAAAATAAAAAAGCGGTAGTTTTAAGGAGGAACACGGTCGCGGCACTCGTTAGCGAAACCAAGAAGATATCATCTGAGGCAACGGCCTCCGTCACGTTAGAGTTAGAGGCTCCAGATACAGAAAAAACAACAGCGTGCGGGGGTCAAGTCAGTGGGCCTAAGCCAGTATACACGGAACTCATCTCTGTGACGTCACGGCGCGGTGGTGGCGCGCCGGTCGCACTTCCGGTCTGGGGCTGTGGGCAGAAGTCCCCATGCCAGACG
Organism: Ixodes ricinus; assembly: GCA_037355805.1. NCBI lineage: Eukaryota > Metazoa > Arthropoda > Arachnida > Ixodida > Ixodidae > Ixodes > Ixodes ricinus. The sequence goes on along the minus strand of JAZHYW010028650.1, from coordinate 21,819 downwards.
TGTATTCCTGCGTTGTTTTGAAAGGAATCGGACAAAAACCTGCCTTATCGTCAAAACGCCGCGACTGGGGCCGTACCAAAAGTGTCGAGAAAGGTTTGAAGGTCAGTTTTCACGTGCTCAGTTCGTCCGAGAATCTGGATATGTGCCGGGAAAAGGGAAAAGCAGACGCCGCCGGACAACGATTGCTTGGGCGGGAAGCACTTTGGGTTGAATTCACGGATACTTGTGGTCGTCAAATCTATTTGTTTTGTTCCAACATGAACGCCAGAAAACCGTCAAGTTGTGCGGACCACCTGCGGACTACGGTCAGTGCGTCTTCAAGTTCAAACGGCCGCCTGATCGTTCAAACTGTCGTCTGCTCTTTCAAACGTTTCTGCTTGTCGTCTGCTCTCTTAGACGACGCCGGCCCGTAGACCAAAAGTTGGCCCGGTCCTTGCGATAAGAAGTAAGTGCAGGCCTGAAAAGACTTAAATTTGAAGGTTGGTAAGCAGGCTCTTCGTAAACAGTAGATACATGGAGATGTTGATTATTGTTACCAGCGGCCATCACCGACTTGTTATGCCTGATTCACTTGGTCCGATTCTGCTTGCGATTTTCAGTATTGACGTCGACCATCTCAGCTACGGTACACGCTTTTGCAGTCCGAGCGACGTTGCGACTGAAAATTGCGAGCGAAATCTCATCATGTGAATCAGGCTTTAGCGTACATTCTGCGGCGTCCACGCGGAATGAATCGCCGCATGTCAGATTATTCACTCGAAGTTTCGCGGTGTAACGAGCCTCGTTAATTTCGCTGACGCTGCTCATGTAGTCAGACATTGCCAGGAAGACGTAGAATCAACAATTCGATTGCGAAAAAGGGCAGGGGGACTCACACTGACGCCGATAACATCGCGTTTCAATGGTTTGTTTATGGGCGACGGCGCGCTTGTTGCCCACACCCCCATCGCGCATGCGCGGCGCCGGTGGCGTCCGCTAGGGGCGCTCCGGGCGCTCCGGTTTGTTTGTAAACATGAGTTGGTGTATAACGCCGAAGGAAACGAGAGGTCATAAACAAGCCCGAAGTGTGTAAACGGACACCAGAAATGTCACACGTGGGTGGCACCGCTCAACAGAATACCGAAATGCTCCCTAAACGCCTCCCAGCGCAAAATGTCCCCTCCCGCAAAAAAAAAAAAAAAAAGTGAAGAAGGGAAGTTAGCGGGCGGCGTCCCCGCATCCCAATGTTTCTAGCTCTACCTCAAATAGCTTTAGCTCTCTCCCTTTCCTCTGCGACGGGAGATGGTTTGCTTGTAGTATACTAAAAACTAAACCACCTACAACAGCCTATATATAGTTTCCTTTTGAAATGTTCGTACCAAGCGGGGTTAGGGTTTTAAATTTAGATATACAAAGGACTCTTTATTTTGCGCGTAATATCATTTTTGAAACTGCTTTCCACTATGATAATTTTTAACTCAAATCCAAAGCAAATACCTCTAACGGAATGTATTCTGGCTAAAGAAAATTGCGAAAAGAACGCTACGCGAAAAAAAAAAATTAAAAATGTTTTTTTTTTTATACAACGCTGAAATTGAACGAAAAGTGAAAACCTTCTCTGTTTCATAATTTACTTCTCAGTAGTCGCACATGATAAAAACACAAATTTTGCTTAATTTGGAAGGTAATGAAAGGTTCTACGCGTGGTATTACGCCCAAAAGCGATACTAAACATAGTCGACTCAAAATAAAATCCGCAATTTAGGTCACAGTTGTTCGCGGAGGCATGTTTGGGGATTTTGACAAAATTGGAGCGACAAATAATAAATAACAATTTTAATGTCGTCTTACCTACTTGCATATATATCACTAAAAAAATATAGACGCTCTCTTTTGAATTTCATTTCATTTCATTTCATTTATTATACTCTCAGGGCCCGAAGGCATTACAGAGAGGAGTGGAAAAATACATCAATATAAAGTGAACAATGAAAACAATACGCAAAAAAACAAAACACAAGGTACAGAACAGCTATGGAACATTATTGAAAACATCAGTTATGGCGGTTTTAAAATCAGCGGCGTCAGTGAGTGAGGCTACGGATGCGGGAAGGCGGTTCCAGTCGACGGAGGTCAGGGGTAGGAAGGAGGCATAAAAGGTGGAGGTGATGCAGTAGGGGATTCCTACTTTTAGTGGATGATCGGTGCGCGGCGATATATATGATGGTTCTGAAAATAATGAGGTTCGAAGTGCTGGGTTAGAGTGATAAATCTTGTGAAATAAGCAGAGGCGAGCTATTTTTCTACGAGAGGAGAGGTTGGGCAAATATAGGGACGCTTTCATGGAGGTGACGCTGGCTGTACGGTGATAGTTAGAAAGTATAAAACGTGCGGAGCGATTTTGAATGGATTCAATGGATGATGCTAGGGATACGCCAGGGTTCCAGATAGAGCCTGCATATTCAAGCTTGGTGCGCACTAAAGTTTTATATAGGAGAAGTTTAAGTGAAACAGGGGCAAGGGAAAAGTTTCTTCTGAGATAGCCTAATAAGCGATTAGCGTTGTTAGTGATATATTCGACATGGATGTTCCAGGAGAGATCGTTAGTTATATGAACACCGAGATATTTATAGGTTGACACAGAAAGCAAGGTGGAGTTATTAATACAGTAGGAGGGACAAGTGTTATTTTGACGGGACACTCTCATGGATCTGCATTTAGAGGTGTTAAGTTCCATAAGCCAATTATCGCACCAGCGGGTTACGTTGTTAATATCGGTCTGAAGAGCAGATATGTCAGAGTCGTTAATGATTTCCTTATAAATTACACAGTCATCAGCGAATAGGCTAATAGAAGAGGATACATGCGTGGGAAGATCGTTAATATATATAAGAAATAAAAGTGGACCTAATACGGAACCTTGTGGGACACCGGACTTGACACGTGAGGTTGAAGAATTAGTTCCATTAGCGTGAACAAATTGGTAACGGTCTGATAAAAACGATTCTATCCAAGCGATTATATTGAAATCTATGTTAAGTTTACGGAGTTTGTGAAGAAGCAGCGCGTGAGGAACCTTGTCGAAAGCTTTTGAGAAATCAAGAAATATGCAGTCAGTCCTGGAACCCCGGTCAAGTGTTACGTGAAGGTCATGAGTAAAAGTTAGGAGTTGAGTTTCACATGAATAAAACCTTCGAAATCCATGTTGCGCTGAGCTAAAAAAAGAGTTTGAGTCTAGAAAATTGAAAATGTTAGTATAAATGATGTGCTCAAGGATTTTACAAGGAATGCTCGTTAAAGAAATGGGACGAAAGTTTAAAGGGTTATGCTTATCGCCCCCTTTGTGGAGAGGGATCACCTTCCCCACCTTCCAATCGTTTGGTAATTCTCCTTGTTCAAGTGATTGCGAAAATAATTTAGATAAGATAACGCATGAGTACATATTAGTGTTTTTCAAAAACTTAGCATTAATATTATCAATGCCTGCTGTCGTATTGGTTTTAAGGTTTTCGATAATGTTAGATATACCTTCACAGTCTATGATAACAGGAAACATGGGCAAAAAATCATAAGTTCTAAATACCGGACAATCTGAGGTTACCGTACATGAAAAAGATCCAACAAACACATCATTTAACACAAAAGAACACAGTTCACTGGGCACCTCCTCTCCATGGGTGTCCCTAAGTACAATGCCAGGACTAGAAGGAGGGTTAATAACTTTCCAAAATTGACGCGGATTGTTAAGTAACATTGACGGAAGCGTATTGTTAAAGTAATGTAATTTTGCCTCTTCGACTGCTTTCTTATATACGTTAGCTGCAACATGGTAGGCTTCCCAGCGTTGTACATTGTCCGAGAGCTTTGCAGCGCGAAATAGTCGTTTCTTTTTATTTGACAGCTTTTTCAGTGTCACGCTGTACCATGGAGATTCTGGTGAAGATGATACGACGCGAAGGGGAACATGTGCGTTCATGAGTGACATAACTTTTTCTTTAAATAAACACCAGTTATCATCAACTGAGCGCTCAGCAAAACAATCTATGTATTCCTCTAGAAAACGACAAAGTTCATTGTTGATTGAGTCAAAATCAGCCCTAGCATAGTCAAAAAATGTTTTCGTGTGATTGGACTTATTGCGTCCAGGAATGTCTAACATGAAATGTAGTAGGGAATGATCACTAAGACCAGGCATGTAAGTTAATGAGGAGATCAGCTCAGGTGATGTGGTTAATATGAGGTCAAGCACAGCAGCAGTTGTTGAAGTCGTACGCGTCGGTTTCGTAACAGTTTGAGAAAAATTGAAATCTAAACAAAGATTCAAAAACTCACTACATTCGGAAGAGAAGTGACTAAGGTTTGCACCTTCGTCTGACCATATTATAGATGGGTAGTTGAAGTCACCCAACAGTAGTAGCGGTGCATTCGGGAAACGAACAATGACTGCGTTGATCGCATCGTGAAGATTAGTTATAAACGCGGTATTGCTAGAGGGAGGGCGATAACACACACCTAAAATATATTTTTTATTTTTTAACTGGAGACCAACCCATAGTAGCTCAAGTTCTGAAACAATATTGATGTGAAACGATGGTACATTTTCTGCTACCGCGACCAACACCCCACCACCCCTTCTTTCTTCCCTGTCGTGACGATAGAAGTTGAATCGTTTCTGACAGTGCAAAATTTCACAGTTGCGTATCTTACTGGACAACCACGTCTCGCTTAACACGACAATATCCGCGTTAGAAGAGTCCACAACTGAAGACAGATCATCCCGTTTATTTATAATGCTTCTAATGTTAGTAAAAAGAACAGAAATATTATTATCAGGCAAAGTATTGGTAGTATCCTCAACCCTCCTAGAACGTTATGACGAAGCTGAAGCTTGATTAGGATTTACGGCGTCACATTCAGATGATTCAAGATCCGGCTGACGGGCGGAAGCACGGTTAATAATTCCGGCGTTACGTCTAGGTAAATTCTGTTCTGGCCCGCGGGAGTTCAATTCATTGACACAGTCTGTTTCAGGCACGTAGATGTAGCACTTATTTCCGATAAGCAGTTTGTCGAAGCGCAGCTTGAAAGGTAGATCCTGTGGTTTTGCAAATTCTAATAGCTTTCGCCGTGCGAGGCGCACCGACGGTATAAAATCCTCACTCACGGAAAATGATGTTCCTTTGAATTTGTAAGCCTTAGAAAGTACGGTCTCTTTATCTTTGTATGAAAACATTTTTACAATTATTGGGCGACATTTTTGGTGAGTATACATACCGAGACGATGCGCCCTTTCGATACATGACGGTGCAAGTACAACTCCTAACCTCTCGAGACACTCGTCTACAACAGTCTTTTCTGACTGCGCCCATGTTTCTTTATCCTTATCAGGGAAGCCAAAAAAAGAAGATTTGATCTGCGCGCTCTGCTCTCTGCGTCATCGCAGCGTGCCCTGAGCTCCGATATCTCAATAGATGCCGCGGCTATCTGTGGGGAAGGGCCCACGTCGCTGTTAACGCTGACTGATTTCACCGTAGAAATATCACTTTCTAACTGGTTGACGCGTGCAGTGAGATTACTCAGCGATTTCTCGGTGGAATGTTGTTTAGCCTTTAAGTCTTTCACTTCCTGGAGGATGTCGGTTTGTCCGGTCTGAAGCGTAACTACTATTTCATAAACTTTGTTGAGTAACTCCTCTTGTGCCTTGGTCATGGGTCCAGGGTTGGTTTCAATATCCCCACCAAGTAGCAGAAGCAGCCCATATCTTACACTTTCGACATATGCAGCAACAACGCTAAACACTTCCAAAAATTCAAGATACAACGTAAAGCATGCCTTGGGGCCTGGCAGCACAAACAAACACAAACAGTTGCTTTTGAATTCAAAGTAATTGAATTTACTAACCTGCAACGAAACGACAAAAAACTTAGGCATCCTGATCCGGCTGTCGCTGTCAGGCCCACTGGCGAAGTTGAAGGATGCTGCCGCTTTTCTACCCTGTGGCGCTGAGGTCGAAGTGGCTCTTGATGGTAACTGGTTGGGTCCGAACGAAAACTGCACCGTAGGGGACACGTGCTGCCCAGTCCACGAGGAGTGGCCAAGCGATAACGGAAACTTGTTTACAGTTGTAACTGCCGATGTCGCCGATGAAACATTGCCTCCGATGACGGTGTTGACGCTTTCCGATAGCGATGGACAGGACGGCACCAGGAACGTTAACAGCAGCTGCAACGAAACGACAAAAAACTTAGGCATCCTGATCCGGCTGTCGCTGTCAGGCCCACTGGCGAAGTTGAAGGATGCTGCCGCTTTTCTACCCTGTGGCGCTGAGGTCGAAGTGGCTCTTGATGGTAACTGGTTGGGTCCGAACGAAAACTGCACCGTAGGGGACACGTGCTGCCCAGTCCACGAGGAGTGGCCAAGCGATAACGGAAACTTGTTTACAGTTGTAACTGCCGATGTCGCCGATGAAACATTGCCTCCGATGACGGTGTTGACGCTTTCCGATAGCGATGGACAGGACGGCACCAGGAACGTTAACAGCAGCTGCAACGAAACGACAAAAAACTTAGGCATCCTGATCCGGCTGTCGCTGTCAGGCCCACTTTGAGATTAAGAGTGAATCATAAACGCCACACGCGACAATTGTCAAAACCTCGTTGTTCTTTCCCGCTTCTTTGAGATTATTTTTGTTAGGAACTAATCATGTCAGGACATTAAAATAAAAAGGATTGTTCTTCTTGGAACATGCTCCAGAAATATAAAAATTTGAAGCAAAATAAAAAATACGACTGCCACTCGTTGCCTGATTCCAAATGAAACCGCCGATATATATATATATATATATATATATATATATATGGGTGGTTTCATCTCAAATCGTGCAGGCAAAAAGGGTCGAATTTTTAATTTCGCTGAAAAAAATATATGTTATGGCGTCGTCTCTAAAAACGCAGTAGCCACAAACCGCAAGTCCGTCGGATTTTTTGTTCTCGACTTACGAATTTTAAAAGAGGCCGCGGCGGAAAGCAGTGTTTTTCACATCCGTCGGGGGTCGGATGTTTCGCTCGATCTCCCGTCGTGGATTTTCAGTCCACATTATATTAACTTTTTTCAAGCACTCTGTGGGCACAGGGAAAAGGCTCTAATACCATGAAATAATTTTAGGCGTTTTGCTTTTTTTCTGTAAAAATGTCAAAAACGCCCCCTCGGTCAATTGTTGACGAACTTTGACAATTAAATACTGGCGATCTACTTGGGTTACATCAATACTTTTTATGTCTACGGAGAGCCCAAAACACGCTCTTTATAGATATTATAAAATTACTTACCTGTATAAAATAGCCTTTGCGGGACGTTTACGTTAATGTTATGCGAAAACCAAAAAGTACCAACTTTAAGATCGATTTTCTCAAAAACCCCATTTTTTATTTTTTTATTTTTCGTTAAAATGTAGATATGATAGTTGTCTACTCGAAAAGCAAGTCGAGAAAGTGTGTATTTTGTTTGTATGTTCTATATTTAAGCCTCAATATCGCAGAAAAACGTGTTTTTACGGCTCGAAACGGACTTGCGAATTGCGGGTCTTCACAAACTTGAAAATGTTTTTGCCTTCTTTCAAAGTTCCCACATAATAATGAAATACAGTAGTTCCACCCTGTTATATGTATTTTCTCATTTAAATTTTATTATAAGCGGCCAGCTACCTTGGATAAGTTGAAAATAGAAAGCAATACTTCTTAAAAGACCAGCAGGCGTCGTAAATTTGTAATGTGTAGAAATCGGCAGACGTCGTATTGATTCGGAGCCCTGATTGGCCTATATGAACGTCCCGCCCTTTCGAAACCAGCAGATGACCACGACCTTTTGCGCTCGTTGTGTTAGATAGGACGGCCCATGACAGTAAAGCGAGCAGCGAACCCTGTGTCACGAGGAGTGAAATGATACGAATGTGGCGTTGACGCGGCGACAGTGACGACCACCCAGGAGGAGTCAATCAGTCAGAGCATTGCAGAAGGGAAAGCAAAAAGTGTTGCCTGGGAGGATGAGGACACCACGGTCTTACAATATCGGCGGTCAACAACAGTTCTGCCTGCCTAAACAACGCCGCGTGCACGCTAAAACCGGCGGCGCGGGACAACAATCCCGCAGACGCACACACGAAGATAGGCCGGTTCCGATAGGGATGTGGGCAAGTCCTGAAACCAGCCATCCGCGCACGCGTGAAACGATACCGCGCATTTGTCCAAGCTTCGAGAGCCATATATCCTTGAAAGGGCCGTGCTCTATCTCTCTCCGCGGGGATCCCATAGCACCAAAGGGTTATCTCTTTTGGAAACAGCAAAGCCCGGAGATTAGTTGCGTCGAAGTCAGCCTCCTTGTTAACGATAACCGTTTGTGAAGAGTGCTTTTCTCCTGAGATGAAAAGTTAGCGACGCTGACGTGTTCTTCTGAAAAAGGCGAGGGGAAAGAGGAAGTTTGAATAGCTACAGTAACTACCTCGAAAGCTCCTCTCCCGATAGGGAGCTCGAGGCATGTTACGTATCGCTGGCCTTCTCGCGCATAGAACTGCGCTGCTCGAATCTATTCTTCACTCTGTTCCGCACTGCCGTCGTGAACGAAAACTGATCCTGTGTTTTAGAAAAGCCAGAAGTGCAGACTTGAGCCATGAGTGACAAATTCAGTGAACACCGACTAATTTGTGCCGATTATTTACAGAGGCACAAAAGTAAGATTGATTGCGGGCGCTTTGTACGTAAGGTTTCAGAGCTGAACATCGAGTTGCTGAAACGGATGCTGCCGGCTGAAAGCGCCGAACGTGTAAGCAGTGAAGACGTGCTCTGCATGAATTGCTTCCGAAGATTCAAGAGCGACATTGAAGAACTTCAGAGAGAACAAAAAACGCCATCATCGACCTCATCCTCGCCATCCCTCACACCAGCGGACACGTCATTCAACGACGAGGAATCCCTGCTCCAAGGAGTGACTGAGACGATCGATGCTGCAGAAGTGAGTGTCACACCACTGAAACTTCCATCTAACGTAAGTCCTACCATTCGCACGACTTACGTTAAGCGAAAACAGTTGGAGGCTACAGAGGATTTCCGAAAGAAAATTGGCCGTAAACTGAGCGATGTCTACGAAGCACCCATAGATGTGGATCAGGAGGAGCCTTGTTCCTCGTGCGAAGAATGGATGAGCAATTTGCGCGTTGCCTATGTAAGGTGCACGTCACAGCAAGAACGCTACCGCCTCCTATCCCTCTTGCCATCTCATCTTTCAAAGAAGGATATCTTGAAAAGTATCCCCGAAGCCACAATGCACACTTTGGATAAGTCGAGGAAGATGAAGAAAGAGATGGGAGTTTGGGCGGCAGCTGATCCTTATGAGGGACATCCTTTAGACGAAGAGGATATCGCATTGGCGCTTTCTTATTACACATCAGATGCCACTGACTGCACGAGGCAAAGCCCCAATAAGAAAGACGTTGTGAAGGTTTTTAGAGACGGTCAAGAAGTATTTGTCACTAAGCGGTTTTTGACACGATCCATTAGGGAAACTTATGGGGAATTCAAAGCAGCCCATCCGGAATCAAAGATCGGCTTAACGAAGTTTTATTCTCTTCGTCCCAAGTGGGTAAAAAAGCGCCCGGTTCACGAAGAATGCGTATGCGTTTGCTGCGCTAACTTCTCGCTCTGCCTTACCTCCCTCTCCAATGCAACTGGACGGTCTGTGACTTTTGGGGATGTTCAGAAACTGTTCCTGTGTGAGAACCCTTCGAAAGACTGCTTCCTGCTAGAATGTAAAGTCTGCTCCAATAAGAAGCACGTATCTCTGGCTATGCTAGGAGTTGAACTGGAAGACGAGCTGGAGTTGGCCTTGTGGGAGTGTGGCGGCGAGTTAGTTAAAAAACATTTGGGAGCCACGGCATTCCTCAACGAGTTTGAAAAGTGGGCGAAAAAGTATATTCCCCACAATTACATCCGGTGCGCTCAAAGAAAAGCCATATGGCTGGAGAAAGCGCACGTAAAGTCACGTACTGTGATTTTGCACTTTGATTTCGCTGAAAACTGGAGTGTTGTGATCCAACGTGCCGTACAGGGATATCATTGGAAAAACAAAATGGTGTCAATCTTTACCTGCGTTGCTACGAGCAAGCTAGGAACGCTAAGCTTTGGTGTCGTGAGCGATGACATTTGCCATGACTCGGCGCATGCGGTGTTCGCACTGAACGTCATCGAAGAGAAGCTGGAGGAACTTCTGCCTATTTCCTCTGAGCTCGTTTATGTTTCCGACGGCGCTCCAAGCCACTTCAAAAACAGACACCAGATGTACGAGTTCAAAAAAAGACTGTTGCCACCAAGTGGATATACACAGCGTCAGGTCACGGAAAAAGCGCGTGCGACGGAGTGGGCGGCGTGCTCAAGCATCATGCATCAATTTATAACTTGTCAACTACAGAGTCAAATTCTATAACAAACGCGCAAACCTTCGTTGAAGCACTCAGTCAGAAAATCAAAGGAATCACTATACTCTCGATATGCCAAAAGGAGATCACTCGTTTCCGGAAATCAAAGAAAAAAGAGTGGGAGAAGGAAAGTCTCCTAAAGGGAATTCGATCATCACACGTGTGGAGGAAGCGGAAGGAGGAAGGAAGCTACACCGTCATCTTAGAAAAGGTTTGTGAAGCACCGCAGGAACCGGACATATATCATCAGTGAGTGCGTGCCGGCTGGCTCAACAATACAACTGTGGACAGAGTGGCTCGTATAAACATTGCCAGAAGTCCCGAACTAATTGACAGTAACATCGAAGTTGTTTATTATTATGCTGTTAGCCTGTTTTCGAAGAATGTTCTCTCTTTCTCTATCATAAATCCCCAGCGTATGTTTTGTTTTATTTTGGTTTTGCCTTTCCTTTCCTCAGGCCGGAAGGTGACGCCTCAACGGATAAGGTGACGCTTCAACGGATAACTTTCGCTTATCCGTTGAGGCGGTTGGAAGGTGACGAAGAATGGGTTGCTGCCGTGGCTCCCTCCCTCGTTTCGGATTTTTTTTTCTTCAGTTTATTCTGTCCGGCCTTTTGGCATTCGAAGAAGATGCGTGCTTTGTATATATTCTTTTTTGTTTTGCTTCGAGGTCCCACGTGAATTGATGTTTGGTTATGTATTACCTTTGTTTAGTATTACAGTGACCCTCGGAGCCCGCTGAATAATCAACTTTAGTGACTCATCCTCGTGAAACTGTGGTCTGTTAAGTATCCTACTTGTTGGAGAGAGTCACGGTCAAGGATCTGTAAGAGTGTGTTACATTCGAACGACAAGGTCGGGCGGAGAGTTGTTTTCGTCGCGAGTGTCTATATAAGTCTTTATCGAACAAAGGAAGGCTAGGGTGCGGTCAGGGGCCGCCTCTCTGTTCGTTGACCTCCTCCTGTAGACTCGTGAGTTTTCCAGTTTGCTTTTTTGATTGTTTCGGGCTGGTGCCCCAGTTTTGCCCGTAGTGGCGCAGTTTTGCCCTTAGTTGCCTGTTTTGCCTTCGTGGTGTGCGTTTGCCGTGCGCGGCGTGTGTGTAGTGCACCGGAGATCGTCTCGCCGATCGACGTGGTGACATCTCCATCTGGACACCGTCATCCTGCTAGGCTTCAGTGTCGTGGGACTGGACTCGGTCAGTTAAGACTCTTTTTATTTCGTGTGTGTTTCCTAGCCCTGCTGAACTTTGTTTCTCGAATACAATTCCGCTGAACGTTTTTTTTACTGTTTTCTTACTGTTTGTTAGCATTGTTTACTTGTTGGGTTTATTTCGTCAGGGCGTAGAGGCCTGACGTTGCTGTTGAGAGTGTGTTCGCACGCATTTGGTTGCGTCCCGTTTAGAGAAAGCCCAAAGGAGTTTGTTTTTGCTCTCGCCGTCTGCGGCTGAGTTTTTCCGTCTTGATGAAATTTTTGTTTTTTGTTTTACCTTTACGTATCGTCGACGTCTTTGTCTGACTCCCGAACAGGCGTGGACCTATCGCCTCGCCACCGGTCGAACCTAAATCTTTTATTATTTTAAAGTAAATTTCGTTAAGATCGGAGTTGGGTAATTTCATTGTTATTCATTTATTTTTATTCCCTACCCTTCTTCGTGACAATCTCTCCGTGTGTTTCGGATCGTTTCAGTGTCATTACTTTTGTGTATTACGGAAGTAAAAGGCCACTCCCTGGTGATCTGTGCGATGTGCGTGAACAAGCCCTAGGGTTCGGTTTCGGAAAGAATTGTATATAATAGATCAATGATGTGGTGACTTTTTATGTCTTAGTAATATGACAGCTAATAGCTAGTCATGCTAGTGTACACTGAAAGTTTTATAAATCGAAAAAATACACCGTCTGTGCCTCTTCGATATTGAAGGTCTACTTGGCCTGCTGATTTGATTAGATATGTTTCTCGTGGTTTCCTGCTCTTTTCAAAACATAAATAACTGTTCAATACCACAAAATGCGTTTATAGTTGATTACAGAACGCAGACGAAAATTCAAGAAAACTTTCTTACAATTCATATAAGCGCACGGTTTTTTTTTTTTTTTGGTCTGACTTATGGCTTGCAAAATGAAGACGTCTTTTCCGATATTGAGGCTTAAATATAGAACATACAAACAAAATACACACTTTCTCGACTTGCTTTTCGAGTAGACAACTATCATATCTACATTTTAACAAAAAATAAAAAAATAAAAAATGGGTTTTTTGAGAAAATCGATTTTAAAATTGGTACTTTTTGGTTTTCGCATAACATTAACGTAAACGTCCCGCAAAGGATATTTAATACAACTAAATCATTTTATAATATCTATAAAGAGCGTGTTTTGGGCTCTCCATAGACACAAAAAATATTGATGTAACCCAAGTAGATCGCCAGTATTTAATTGTCAAAGTTTGTCAACAATTGACCGAGGGGGCGTTTTTGACATTTTTACAGAAAAAAAGCAAAACGCCTAAAATCATTTCATGGTATTAGAGCCTTTCACCTGTGCCCACAGAGTGCTTGAAAAAATTTAATATAATGTGGACTGAAAATCCACGACGGGAGATCGAGCGAAACATCCGACCCACGACGATCTGAAAAATACTGCTTTCCGCCGCGGCCTCTTTTAAAATTCGTAAGTCGAGAACAAAAAATCCGACGGACTTGCCGTTTGTGGCTACTGCGTTTTTAGAGACGACGCCATAACATATATTTTTTTCAGCGAAATTAAAAATTCGACCCTTTTTGCCTGCACGATTTGAGATGAAACCACCCATTTATATATATATATATATATATATATATATATATATATATATATATATATATATATATATATATATATATATATATATATATATATATATATATATATATGGGCGGTTTCATTTGGATTCAGGCAACGAGTGGCAGTCGTATTTTTTATTTTGCTTCAAACTTTTATATTTTGTGGAGCATGTTCCTAGAAGAACAATCCTTTTTATTTTCATGTCCTGACATGATTAGTTCCTGAGAAAAAAAATCTCAAAGAAGCGGGAAAGAACTACGAGGTTTTGACGATTGTCGTGTGTGGCGTTTTTGAATCACTCTCGATCTCAAAGTATTGAAAAGAGAACGTCTATATTTTTTTAGTGTGATATATAGGCATGTAGGTAAGCCGACATTATAACTGCTATTTATTATTCGTCGCTCCAATTTTTGTAAAAATCCCCAAACATGCCTCCGCGAACAACTGTGACCTAAAATGGGGATTTTATTTTGAGTCGACTATGTTTAGTATCGCTTTTAAAATATTACCACGTGTAAAACCATTCATCGCCTTCCAAATTAAGCAAAGTTCGTGTTTTTATCATGTACGAGTACTGAGAAATAAATTATGAAACAGAGAGGGTTTTCACTTTTTGTTTAACTTCAGCACGCTGTCTAAAAAAAAACCCATTTTTAATTTTTTTCTTTTTCTCGCGTTGCGTTTTCTTCACACCCTTCTTTTAGCCAGAATACATTTCGTTAATAGTATTTGCCTTGGTTTTGAGTTTCAAGCCTCTAAAATTGCTAAAAAAGAGCAAATGCCGATGGTGGGATTTGACAATTTTCGTGTGTGGCGTTTTTGAACCACTCTCAATGTCAAAGTATTCAAAAGAGAGTTTCGATATCTTTTTTATTGTGATATATATGCAAGTCAGTGAAACGACATTTCATCTACTATTTATTATTCGTCGATCCAATTTTTGTAAAAATCCCCAAACATGCCTCCGCGAACAACTGTGACCTAAACTGCGGATTTTTTTGTCAGTCGACTATGTTTAGTTTTGTTTTTAAAATAATACCACGTGTGGAACCTTTCATTGCCTTTCATATTATGTAAAGTCTGTGTCTTAATCACGTACGAGTACTGAGAAATAAATTATGAAACAGAGGAGGTTTTCACTTTTCGTTTCATTTCAGCACACTGTAAAAAAAAGTAAAAAAAATATTTTTTTATTTTTTCGCGTTTTGTTTTTTACACTTTTCTTTTAGCCAGAATACATTCTGTTAGAGTTATATGGACTAGTTTTGAGTTTTAAGCCTCTAAATGTGCTAAAAAAGAGCAAATGCTGATGGTGGGTTAATGGGTTATAGCTGTATATTTTATTCTTTATTATAATAATCTGAGGGACGTTGAATAAATACTCATATCAAAAACATGAATGTCGTTAGGCGTATAATATCAAGTTTGCAATTCCAAACGTCTAAACACTATGAAATCGCAACTGCCGGGAGCGGGTTTTCAGACAATTTCTGCCGGTGCCTAGATTGGAGGGGCCTCAAGCCTAAACCCTATGCGCTACATAATCTATACTACGTTAGAAATATCAAAGTATAATATTTTGAAACATTAGAGTAAAATACGCTCTCTATTGGAAACCTAGATTTTTAAATGCGAAATTTTATATTTTTAATGCTAAATTCATGTTGAAACAGAACCAAATTATTTTTCAGCATATTTAAAGGCTTAAAAACTCAAAACCAGTGCGTATACCTCTAACGGAATGTATTCTGGATAAAATAAGGGTGTAAAAAAACACAAAGCAAAAAACAAAAGAAAAATATTAAAAATGTTTTTTTTATACAGTGTGCTGAAATTGAACGAAAAGTGAAAACCTTCTTTGTTTAATAATTTATTTCTTAGTACTCGTACGTGATTAAGACACAAATATTACATATTATGAAAGGCAATGAAAGGTTCTACACGTGGTATTATTTTAAAAACAAAACTAAACATAGTCGACTAACAAAAAAATCCGCAGTTTAGGTCACAGTTGTTCGCGGAGGCATGTTTGGGGATTTTTACAAAGATTGGACCGACGAATAATAAATAGTAGATGAAATGCCGTTTTACTGACTTGCATATATATCACAATGAAAAAATTTCGAAACTCTCTTTTGAATACTTTGACATTGAGAGTGGTTCAAAAACGCCACACACGAAAATCGTTAAATCCCACCATCGGCATTTGCTCTTTTTTTAGCATTTTTAGAGGCTTGAAACTCAAAACCAAGGCAAATACTATTAACGAAATGTATTCTGGCTAAAAGAAGGGTGTGAAGAGAACGCAACGCCAGAAAAAGAAAAAAATTAAAAATGGGGTTTTTTTTAGACAGCGTGCTGAAGTTAAACAAAAAGTGAAAACCCTCTCTGTTTCATAATTTATTTCTCAGTACTCGTACATGATAAAAACACGAACTTTGCTTAATTTGGAAGGCGATGAATGATTTTACACGTGGTAATATTTTAAAAGCGATACTAAACATAGTCGACTCAAAATAAAATCCCCATTTTAGGTCACAGTTGTTCGCGGAGGCATGTTTGGGGATTTTTACAAAAATTGGAGCGACGAATAATAAATAGCAGTTATAATGTCGGCTTACCTACATGCCTATATATCACACTAAAAAAATATAGACGTTCTCTTTTCAATACTTTAAGATCGAGAGTGATTTAAATACGCCACACGCGACAATCGTCAAAACCTCGCAGTTCTTTCCCGCGTCTTTGAGATTTTTTTTTCTCAGGAACTAATCATGTCAGGACATGAAAATAAAAAGGATTGTTCTTCTAGGAACATGCTCCACAAAATATAAAAATTTGAAGCAAAATAAAAAATACGACTGCCACTCTTTGCCTGAATCCAAATGAAACCGCCCATATATATATACAGGGTGTTTCACGAAAGGTGGACAAATTCGATATTGTGAAAACTACGCGTCGCAACCAAAAAAGGCTTGTGTCGTTTTGGTCCTGGGCCAGAAGCCTATTTAGGAAAATTATTAAAGTCGGGATAATTAGATTGTTAATTATTTTTGCGCAATTAACTTTTTTATTATTGTGATTAAGGGCATGGTTTCAATTAGAAAATTGCTCAGCATCATCAAAAAACACATAAATCAACAAATTGCAGAACGATAGAAGGCACGCGCAGCATTTTACGGCTTTCTGAAAAACCACACGAATTTGACGGGTTTTTAAGTTTCGGTTTGCTATCGGAGCACATCTCTGCCCCGGCGGCACCGCGCCCCGTGGAGAGATAGTGCAACCAACCTCTGCTGCGCTGTCATCGCGTGACGCAGCAGAGGCTGGTTGCACTATTTCCAAACGGGGCGTGGTGCCGCCGGGGCGGAGATGCGCTCCGATAGCAAACCGAAACTTAAAACTTGTCAAATTTGTGCGGTTTTTCAGAAAGCCGTAAAATGCTGGCGTGCCTTCTATCGTTCTGCAATTTGTTGATTTATGGTTTTTTGATGATGCTGGGCAATTTTCTAATTGAAACCATGCCCTTAAACACGATATTAAAACAGCTAATTACGGAAAAATAATTAACAATCTAAGTATCCCGTACTTTAATAATTTTCCTAAATAGGCCCCTGTCCCAGGACCAAAACGACACAAGTCTTTTCTTGTTGCGACGCATAGTTTTCGCAATATCGAATTTATCCACCTTTCGTGAAACACCCTGTATATATACACACACACACGTCACTGCTAAAAAAACTATTTCAAGGAGAGCATAGCATTCGGGATCATGGAACGGTTAGTAAATACTAAATATTTAACATTTGTGTGAGTAAAAATGCAGGAACCGCTTCAAATAGAGGAATGCTTGCTTTACCAATTCCCAAACTCCTACCCCTCAAATCTGAACACACATCCAAGGTTTCAGTCTCACCAAAACACAATGGCACATTCATTTTTTTCTTCCATTGAATTTGTGCATTTTAAATCTTTCTACAAGTGGCTTATTTAATGGTTTTCAATGATGCCTGGCAAGTTTAGAATTGAAATATCTTTTTTTTAATCTTTACTAAGTAAAAACTTAATTGTTAAAAAACAAATATCCCAAGTACTATTCACCTCCCTAAATATGCACCGTGAGTGACTCGTAGGGCATCAATCTTTTCTTCTGTGCAATGTAGTTGGTTCAAAAAAAAATTACCTTTGTTTTATGTAGCACTCTGTATAATAATCTGCCACGTATGCAATGAGACTTTGACCTTGATATCTAAGCGAGTCTGCCTTCGTATCTTTTTCTGTCTATAGGTGCAATCACCCTGAAAATTTCCACATGCTCATGAAGGCAACGATAAACTGGAAGCACAAAGCTGAAGCCCTTAAATACAAAAAATCCAGAAAATTTTAACATATTTTATAAAACAAAACTCAGAGACACTTAAGATGTCTCTGTATAGACATAGCACATTAAAAAGCGTTTTCTAAGACTTGCATACTTATTGTTGAGCAATACATATATTTCTGGCTCAGCTGCCTAAGCCAGTACGGCAAAAGCCACTAGTCTCTTTGCAAAAGTTATCCACATCTATTGCAAACTCGTCTTAGGCTGACCATCTATGGGAGCTTCTCAACACAGGCATCACTCCTCACGTCAAGCTGGTAACATAACAGCTGAAGCAGAGGTAAATTTAGCTTTCGAGATAAAAACGCTGAAAGAGCGAAACAAAGACCAGTAGGTGGACAAAGGCAAGCAGGAAGCGGGAGGTCACCTGTTGTGTGAGTGGAATTTGAGGTGAAGAGCAGCGTCATGATCAAATGGCGACCGCTTGATGCGGACGTGACGTTCGTGGACGTCATTGTGATTGTACATCAAAGGTTCATAGTGCCTTACGAACCTATTAAGTCTGCGTGCTGCAAAGACAAAAAACAAGAGGCACAAATCTGTCTGTAAAGAACAATGCTTTCTCTCCAGAAAGAAACATTTTGCAAGTGAAAGTCCACAAAACGTCTTGGACATGCACCAAGGAACTTCCTCATGCCTATAGCTATTGTGTCTGAGAAAAAAAAAAAATGAGCCGGTATGCTTTTTTTTTCTGTCAACATAGTCTTTGTTAGGTGCAATGGTCTGAATAAACAAATGACCTTGCAAGTTGAATAGCCGATCTGGGGAAAGACAGGTGCATATTTATTTTCCTACAACCTTCACGGTCACTGGTAGAAATCTCCGGTAAGATTGCTAGTAACAATTTTATGTACAACCTCACTGCTGATCATTTGAAAAGCAGTCCTTGGCAGCACTTCAAACCTACAAAGGCAACATGTGTGGGTGTGGATGAGAACTTTCAGCGGACCAGTCCGTGGCATAGAAACAGCAGGCCATCAATCTCTGCTCATACACAGAAATGCTTCTCATTCGACATTCAGGCCTCCCACTTTGTTGGCTTAAAAACAACTAAAAAAACTACAGAACGAAACAGGTTCTGCAACGTGTTTAAAATATATATAAAAAAAAGGATGCTATGACCAGGTGGAGCTTTCAGTGATTGTTTTCAGCGTATACAACTGCCTGATGGGAATTAGGGTAAATGTTTGTAAAGCTAAAAGCTATACGAGTTAACTGTAAAATGTTTCTAGGTCCAGGAGTTTCAAATCCTCCATCTTCTAAAGCATGTCATCAATGACTGTGTGTTTACTGTTCACAAAACATATTTGGTATAATCAAGGAGCTGACTAAACAAACACTGAGGTACAGTTCTAAAATTACCGAACGTCATAATCATGCAACATCTCTGACCCCATCTGTCCAACTAAACAAATTTCACTTCACCTTGAGAATGGGTCAAGAACTTCCGACTCTTTAAACATACACCTAACATTTGTGTGTATGTTGTCCCAACTAATATATGGGACGGAAATCAAAACAATGCCGAGCACTTGGGATCTTATGGTTTTATAGGCGCCGGTCCAACAAGGCCTTCAGTATGGGCACGGTTTGAAAGTGTGTTTTGCCACAGCGGCCCACACAAATCTGCACAATGCACGCTTCCACTCAGGTTGCACATTGCCCATCACATTTGGCACAGGCCCAAACAGGAACAGGTACTTGATTTTCATACATTCACCATTATCTGAACACAAAGCTGGGGGCAGAGATACAGGCGTGGGAGAGGAAGACGATAGCAAGCGAAGCGTTACTGCACACGACTGAAATAAGCTGACAATAACGGCCGCGTCACACAAACAACTGTTCACCTGAACGAAAAAAAAAAAAAAGGAAGTAGCTAGGTTTTTTGCAGGAAGTCGCTTTCATTGTCAGAGGTGCAATCGGAAAAGGGCAATATGGAATACGGGTAGGCCACCCCTCTACGCGCTGGGAGAGGAAGCGGGCCTCTCACGTGCCAGCAGGCGACACTCCCACGCGCTGCTCGCCAGAACTCGCGACCCCTTGCTTTTCAGGAATTAAACGGCCTCGACGATCGCCCATTAACAACGCCCCAAGTTCGAGGAAGAGAAACTGAGACGCGTGTTTATCGTGTGCTAGAGGTTGGTACGCGGTGACCGCTCGCAGCGGCACACATACACACAAGTGGTTATAAATAGAGGTCCCGATGAGGCCGCATGCAGCGTGCAGGCTTTATTAGCGAGGCGTTCACCCGCGCTCGACAACGGGTTTAGAGAATATCAGAAGGTGTGTTGACAAGACGTCGGGCCAGGCTGACAGTTTTCCTGCTTGCACAAGCGGTGCACCTACAATTTTTTTTCTCTGCTGTCTTTTTGTCGCTTGGATCCGGACATCGGATATGTCGCCAGCAGCGTGATTGCAGTAGGCACGGAAGCGAAGGAGAGGGGACAATGTAATGCGCGTGTCGGGCCAGGTTTTTAGCTCGCGTGTAGTTGGGACGACGAAAAAAGAGAAACTCGGTGACTCACGCGTCCCGTTGGTCGGCGCTTGCGAGAAAATTACACCGAGGCGCCCGCGTTTGATGAACTTTGAACCACCGCGCGACGCGTTGTTCCCTTTCTACAGATATTATCGACGTCTGCGAAGAAACTCGCAGCTGCGCATATATCAAACGAAACCAGAGAGGTTCGTTTCGAGCTAGAAACGATCCCCCTCCGATTAAAGGCAACAAGCTGAGCATAACAATGCCCAGTCCGCATACGATTTCAGGGAGTTTCCGGCGCTCGGTGACGAACAATAGCGCTCTTTGTAAACACGAGAGGAGAAAGACGCGCGTCGAGGTTGTTGGACTATGGGTTAAAGGTGTTGGGAGGTGATCTGAACTGATCATATTGGGTTTTCAGTGTGTCGAAAGGGACGCCCATGCCCGACGTTTAACCTTTAAAAATGGCTAAAGCCCTGTGAAGCACTCAACGCGAACGACGATGTATTTGTCGGGAAGGCGAAGAATTCGCGAAAGTTCGCGTGGACTATCTATATCGGGGTCATCTCCGCGTACACATCTGTTTTTTGACAAAGTGAATAGCTTCACACAAGCGCACGGTAACACGAAATCGTAACCCTTATTTCAGCTACAGCAGAAAGAATTTCCAAATTTCACTTACCGCATTCAGATGGTGTTACATAAAGTACTATAATAAAAATAGCAGTTCAGAACGCATCCTACTGTCATCTGGTTTTGTATGTTTGAGTCCGTTCCCGACGACAGAGGAAGACGGTGTCAAAACACAGCCAGCACACGCACAAACCCCACACAAAAGTGCACTTTTTTTGACAAGATTTTTCCCAAGCGGACGCGAACGCGCATGCGTCAAGAGGACAAAATGTGTAATGAGTGCGAGAGTTTACGAACAAAATACCTCGAACCCCGCCGCTTGGGAGCAAGCGGCTTGGAAAAATGGCGATCGAAATTGAGTCGGCAGAGTACGTACACAAAAAGTTTTATTGTTTTTAGCGGGTACGCTCATGGTTTTAGGAGGTTCTGCCGGTTTATCTTTCGATTACAGATGCCGGGTTAAATATATTCCCATTTTGTTTAATTACTTGTATTTATTGAACAATTAGAAGTTACGAAGCGTCTAGCGTTAGAGTTAACCTACCTTGCACTCCGAATGTTGCTCAGTCGATGGCGTTTTACCTTCTCGTAAAATTTCTTCATTAAACAGGGGTGCAACGGTTGCTAAAGATCATGGGCCTTCTTAGCGTGACGCTTTAAACTAAATAAATTAAGCGTATATAAATTACTTTACCCGTTGATGCCGAAACGGTCTACTCCGCCTGCGAAGACTCGTGCTTTCTGCGAAGTGAAACCCGTGCTGATATTTACTCTTTATTTGTTTCTTGTTTTTGTGCTACAGTGTCGTTCGTCTGATACAACAGTACCTAAAAGAAAGCAACCTGAGCCGCACGCTCCAAGTTCTGCAGGTAAGGAGAGGCTCGATCCCAGTACAGAAGTTTCGTAACTCTGGAGCCCTACAACTCAATCTCTCTCTTTTGCAGGAAGAAACGTCGATTTCTTTGAACACCGTCGACAGCGTGGACAGCTTTGTGCAAGATATTCACAGCGGTCACTGGGATACAGTCCTCAAAGTTGTCCAGTCGCCCAAACTTCCAG
>JAZHYW010028645.1:0-146754 GCA_037355805.1 Ixodes ricinus | reverse complement strand
GAACGTCAAATTTGGTTTTGATTTGATTTTGTTCGGGTTTTTACCCATGCTGTCTCTCTTCAACAGAGCGAACAAGAGCGTCGTCTGCACCTCGCACAGTGTCTCGCGTTTGAACGACGGACGCGGGCATTCGGTGTTTGAACGCGTTGGAAGAATGTTTAGAGACCAAGGCAGTCACTCACAATTTGAGAACGGCAGGACGTGTCTATTGAACGCCCGACCCCCACCACGCGCTCCATGCCTTCCGCTGTGCTTTGGCTGCGCACGCACACCCGAGGTGCGCAAGACGCCGAAGCGTTGCCGAAGCGTCACCGAACCTTTGACTAATTTTTGCCGAAGCACTGTCGAAGGTAGAATGCTCGTACGTAGGGTGGCTCAACTGAAGCTCCTCCTTGCCGTTCTCACTTTGTCAGTGAGTAGTGGGTACACACTCGTCAGTGTCTACCAACGTTAATAGAATACTCAATTGGGAAACTGCCGTAGGAGCCTGCTTTGAAAAAGTGGCACCGATCCGTACTCGAGAAAGGAACTAAACGCGATCGCAACGCCGCCATTTCTTTCGCAGCGGCCACTCAGGGAACTGCACAGCTGCACGTATTTGTTGAGGTCGAGTCGCGCAAGGGCCGGTGGCGCCATCTCGCAGGGCCATATCGTAGTAGCTATATAAGGCAACTTGTACGTTTTGACTTGTCGCTAAAGGGTGGCGCTGTTATCGTATTTAGTTTGGTCTCGGTGGACGCCAGCGGTCCAGATTTCGAGGGTGAGTTTCCCAACTGAGCGTTTTGGTAACGTTGGTGTCTAGTCTACCCACTAGCCCTACAATCAGAGCACGGCGCTTTGACGTCACCGCGCGCTTTCATCTCCTTCTCTTCCTCAGTTTCTCATCGCATGGACGTTTGCAAGCAGTCACACCTTAACATCTAGTCTGGCGACCGCAGATGAAAATTGCTTTGTTTAGGAGCCAATCAGGCAACCCTGCGCACGCCTTAGCAAGGCATTACTAGTAGACGGTCTTCGCACGCCAGCAGCAAGATGGCGGCGTCCAGGCGTCGTGCTTGCAAACGTCTGTTGTAACACGTTACCACACAAAAGAAATCAACAAAACTTAAAGGTAATACTATACAAAAATTTAAAGATGAAGTTAGAGTTGTTAGCAGCTTGCTCTGATTCACCGATTTCTTTTACCTTTTCCAGGCAATTCGTAAAGAAGACAAACACCCAGAGGCTCGGCTCCAAGGACTAGCTTATCTGATGGAAATGTAACCATATTTTAAAACGCACAAGATGAAACACCGAAGCATACGGAACACGATTACGAACCTCGAGGTTATGATTAAAACAAAAGGGGACCGGACAAACAAGACATCTCAAACACAGCTGAAAAAAATATTAGACAAGTTACCTCTTGAGTACAGGATGCTTTTCTTTTTTTGGACGTACAAATTTGATTTACAAAAAGGCGCCTAAGCTACATTAATGCGGTTTGTGCAGGTGAGTTATACGGCCAGTGGGACATAACATAGGCTGCTAATCGTCCCGATAAGTCAGCAAATTAAATCACATATGTCAATTAACTTAATAGTCAGTGAAAAAAACGTGATTTTTATTATATACTTGCTGAGCGCCATCAAAAAATAACTAAATGAGTGAATAGTCGAAAGACATGGAACATGTGGGAAGCACGTAGTGGAACGCTAAAGTTATCACTCACCCAGCTGATGCAAGGCTACCGGTTCGGTAACGCACCCGCGAGGTTTTTCCGTCTCTTATAATCCGCGTTACCTAGCTGCCAGCCTTGTGCCTGTTGCACGAGTGGTAACCTTAGCGCACCACTGCGGTTCCCACGCGCTCAAAGTTTTTCTAAAGACGACTGATTTAATGATCTTTGATGACGCTCAGCAAGTTTTTATTGAGAACCATATGTCTATTTGAAGTAATTAAAGAGTTACTGAAAATTGTTTAGGTCAATTATTCGACTTATCGTGACGATTAGACTCCTATATTATGTCCCCCTGACCATAAAACTCACCTGCCCAGACCGCATGAATGTAGTTTTCACCGCTTTCTTAAAGCAAAACTGTAAGGCAAAAAACAAACCAGAAACTAGGGTCTGAACACAAAAACAGGGAAGAACGCAAAACAAAAACGCAAAACGAACAGCATACTCCACCGCTCACCTTGCACACGTAAGGGTCAAAACAACCTGACCCAACGAAAAGACAGACAAAACAAATCTTTTTTGTGCTTAACACCAACTTCCAAAGAATTTCAAACCGGTAGAATCATTTTAATTCCGTTTACAATGCAAATGAAGTCCGTGGTTAGAGGCCGACGTACAATCTCGGTTTTCAGCACGGAAGATAATCCTCTTAGCGCTCCCCTCTCCTAAGCTGCGAGGGGATCCAAGCTATAAGAAAAAGGTAAAAAGTGGAGAGGATATAAGAATGATGGAGGCAGGCAAAAATGGAAAGCGCGAAGTGTACGTCGGCCTTTAAGAAGTGTGATAGGTTCCTTGACCAAACGTTTTGTGTTCTTTCTTCTAAAACAAAACAACAGAGGTTAACTGCCACATAAAGACGCAATTGCTAAATTCGGCTAAACGCTTTTACCCTTCCGAGTACTTTCCTTTATTTTTCTGTCCCCTTTGTTTGCTCGTCTCGGATTTTTTCTTAATCATTCTGAATTTCCACCGGCGCGTTTGCACAGCTTTTGTATACGGAACATATTTACCCAAGATGTCTTTGTCTGGGCGACACGAACGTCTAATCGCGGACGAGTAATTTTCTTTCCTTTGGTTTGCGGCTGTATGAAAATTCTTCTGATATATTTTTAATTTGTCTATCTTTGAATATTTTGCCTTGTTAGCAAGAAGTTCGACGTTTAGTATTGTGTTCGCATGCAGTCAAACCTAAATAAGCAGAGCCATGTCTCGGAGAAATAAAGATTGACTTGGCAAGCAGTTGTTTCCTGGTGGTGTGTCGTACAGCGCCATTTATACGACAGTCCCACATATAAAAAGAAATGTAGTGAAGTTTTTTCACGACCCAGGTTTAAGCCATCTGTGAATTGTCAAATAAATTTTTAAAAACGTTCTAATTAGGACGGATCCAGCGAACATATCTTGATATGCGCAAGTGTGTCATGCCAGTGGGTTTCAGGTGAACGCTGAGCGATACTGTTAGGGCGAACACGACATCGGCGCTCTTTTGCATACTGTTTCAAATTACTATGGCCGAGGATACAAATTTACCGCTTAGGTTAGTGCCCCAAGTGATCACTTTCCATCACACCAGTGTCGTTCGTCGTAGCCTCTAGATTCTGTGAGATAAAGAGAGAACACCTGTCATTTCATTTTCCCGATAGCGGTGTCGCGCTCTGTACCCCACTGATCTCCGTTGTAGGAGGTTGGATCGCGGATCGGGAGCCCTTCGGTGGTACCACCGGCGGCCATTGCTTGACACAGGGCAATACACGCAAGTCTATGGGAGAAACACACAAAAGTAGAAATATCGAAGCTTGTACGCTGTGCTTGAAGGCGAGTATTTTATGCTGTGTTGCGATCATTATATTGGGTGTTTGGAAGATCGGGTCGGTATTTGTCATGCGTTCCAACACCCATTATAATATCAGACGTGCCAGAGCACCCAGGGCTGAGCTGGCCAGCTTGCTCTCGTGGTGGAGTAAACAAGGGAACTTGCCGTCAATGAGACCGTCCTAGGGAAGCCCAGAAGTTGATGAATGACAAAAAAGTTCCATCTCTACAGCTGCTTTCCGGGAGTGAGCGAATTCCACGTAGCAAAGCCTTCAAGCTTGTCGTCTGCTAAACCCAACTCATCGAAACCGCCACCGACTCCGCGGTGACCCTATAGTTGGTGGCAAGTCAAGATTTCAGGGCGAGGGAAACGAAGGCTGGAGAGGAGAAAGCAGATAGATTACTGGGGAGGAGGAAACATCCCCGTCGCTTGAGCATACCGCCTGCTTTATCTTCTCCTGCCTTCCTTTCCCTCACCCTGAACTCTTAACCTGTCACCGACTATACATGCCTTGCACCTACGTCACATGATGACGTCGAATACCGGTATCCACCATGCTGGTGGTTGACTCGACGGCCCTTCGCAGCGAGAGCAATGGCAAACTGCGCCGCGCTCGGCTGTAGCAATTACCCCGTATCCTGACGATCGTCCGATCGTTTCGTCGGCATACCCCGAGAGACAGAGTAGCCGTCAAGTTAGAGAAAGTACGAGCGGCAGGAAAGGGATGCGGCCGCGGATTATCGAGTTCGCGGGACGCATTTCGTAGCGGCGAGCGACGGCACTTATCTACCGTTGTTTACGTTCGCGCACGTCTTTGCATCGGCTTTTGATCGTTCGTGGTGTATATGTGTATATGGCCTTTGCCCTTCGTTACATAACGCCGTTTCCATGCTTCGAGCGCACCTTCGGGGCTCCCGGCCGAGTCCGGGCGAGTGTCGAGCCGCGAGCCCTGCCAGACGGATCGGTCGGCGGCGGCCCCGCGTGCAAGCTCCCCGAGACGCCGCCGCCGGGTCATCGGTTTGTGCCGTCCGCGAGACGGTAACCTTTGCAAGGAGCGAAAGTATGGAGGCGAGTCGGTTAGGAAACACCATGATATAAACCCGGAGACAATGACAGTTGTCTCGTCCATTATTTGGTTTACCCTCGTCTCAGGGTTTAGATTATGACTGTCACCTTGCGTTGTTTACTAGTATTTCGCAAAATCGTAAAACATTTTCTACAAGCGACACCTAGAGCCGCTACTGCAGTCCGGCTACTGCAGCACTCTGACCGCCAGTATGGTGCGGGGCCCCGTCCTTCCCTAGCGTGACGTCACTTGCAAGGCATGTATACGTAGGGCAATGTGGGGCAAAGTAGGACGCGGAGTAAAATGTGACAGTTTGTGTTTAGCGCCATTCATCTCCTAGAGAAGTAATCGAAGTACGTTCGAACTTTACATAGATGTGCCATGACCTGTACACTTTGCATGTGTAAAACTTGAGAACTATCGGCCAAAGTGTTACTCAGAAAATAAATGCGACGTTGAGGTTGACGTGTTTACCCGCGCCAAAAAGGCGTAAAATTCAGTGCGAGGTTTCGCTTCGAACGTGCTTCCCAATTGGCGCCGACCATTATGCCAATTGGTAAGCTTCAATTTTGCTGGTATGCTTTATTAGCTCTATGCAAACCAAAATTGAGCAATCTGCTTAAATTTGGGTATTTTAACGCAGTAATAATTTACGAAACGGGATACGCGCTGGGCAAAACGCGATAATCAGTTATTCTACGACGCGCATGACAATAGGAAGTTTTCGTGTACCGTCGTTTTCCCCTCCGCACTCTTAGAAAAAAGGGTCAGCATAGTGCTCCCTAAAGGGAGGAACGCTCTTGACACATATGTTCCTTCAGAAAGGGAGAAACTTTCGTCCCTAAGGCAGGGGAGCAAAAGTTCCTCCGTCGCCTGCATATCATTATGGCAGACACGAATCGAGCAAATCGAGCTCAATAAGGCTTAACAAGAACACGAAGTCTATTGTACGGAGCGAGAGGAGCAGCAAACAAAAACGTAACACGAGCTTTCCCCGAACTGTATTTATTTCCGAAGCCGGCTTCCCCTGCAGGTAAAGCAACTTATCGTTTCGAAAGCATGCATGTCACTCAGTCGTCTCATCGTCAGCACTGCGATGTTAAACGGAGACAACCGGCACCCAGTTCGCGCACTTTGTCTTACCTTTGCTATTCCTCGAGCCACAATTCCTTCGTCAACCGTTGCGTCTAGAGCACTATATAGCTGCTACGGAGCAGAGTAGCGCAATCCCTTGATCCGCGTGTTTTGCCGACAACATGGCCGACAGAGCAGCTCGGCGCGAGTCACGTGGTACTCAGGGTTCCAGGAGGCGGCCCGCCCTATGGGAGAATACATGGAGATCGACGCGACACGGCTAATTAAAAAATAAACGGCGAGTTCACACTTTTCAAAACTAGTCTGTCGTGAAGTTGGTAAAGCACTAAACACTTTATCAAAGGTTTAATAATATCGGATGCGTGTGCAAATTTTGAGAAGGCCATTTCCAAGGCAATGGCGTTTGAAGCAGACGATTTTTGCACGCAGCGGAGATGGGCTCTTTGGGTTGGCCGGAGCGGGTCACGTGGACGCTGTGACGTCGCACCGTCGTCTGCTGCATGATGCCGCTCGTGCAATTTTTAAAAACAAATTACGTCCCTACTTGGCACACAACTCAGCGCAAATGATTCTAAAATGTTCCTTTATTATGTCAAAAACGATTGTCGTTCCGTACATCTCCACAACATTGAAGAAACAACGATTTTCTCACGTTCCCCATGCATTTCTAGCCGGAGTTGGAACCTCCGGGCGTTCGCCGGTAGTCGCCGAGAGACGGCGTTCTAGATTGCGCTACTCTGCTCCGAAGGAGCTATATAGTGCTCTAGTAGCGTCAACCGCACATCACGAAGGAGTGGTAAACCATTCGCCCGCAAAACCAAAAGCCGCTCTCAAAACAATCAAATCCGAAGCAGCCTCTTGGCTCGTTTCAGCACGGTAAGACGGTAACACGAAATTATGGCGTAGCCGCGTAGCGTAAAAGGAGGTTAAATCGCTTGCCACCAGATGGCAGGTTCAAGCAGATCGATCGCAAGTAGCTAGGCTAGGTGGCGCTAGTTACCGCCCAATTCATGTTCTACAAAAGAATATTTTATTTTCTGACGCCACCATTACGTTTCGGGACCCTCTATTTAACACAGGTAGACACATCACACGTTCTACGGCACAAGCATCAGATGAACATACGCAGACCGCATACACATACACACAAACATCAATACAACAGCATTCAAACATCAATACAAGAGCACACTCACCCGATCACCACTCCGATCTCTGCGTTTCCGTCTTTTATACTGGTCGTTTTGAACGTACGGAATTTTTCGGTGACTCCCTAAGCAATAAAAAATATTCCCAGCATGTTGATTTTTTTCCAGCAATGTCATACATCTGAGAGTATCTTTAATGGCTCAGGGGATGAATCTCTTATTAAAAAGAAAACGCTCGATCATGCCGCAATTATTTGAAAGCCAATAAATCGAGCCGCTCCAATGCGGTTCCAAGCCTGGGTTTGTTTCCCCGCACGGCACTTCCTAGCCAGTATTTCTATTGTAGTGTTTGTTTTTCTATTTGTGCTGTTCGCGCACGGCTGCAATTGCCGTCTTGAATTAATCTGTGTAGAGCGGATATTCACTCAGCTGGAAGTGATGCTTCACGGGCAGAGAGATCGCTTTTCGATCAACTTCGATCAATATCCGGGTTCAGGTTGGGGCCACTTTCCAAACAGTCGTTCAACGACTTCGAGCTTTTGTTATGGGAAGAAGCGTCAAATACCACTCGCAATTTAGTGGTGGTGCTCCTTTCGCGACAAACTGATTGGTGCGGCATGTAGAACTTCCGAGATCCAGTCCGCTCATCTGACACTTGTTCTGCAATTCCACCTTCGGTGTACTTCCGGATCGCGGCGTCATAGTCCCTCATCAACTTAGGGTTCTGAGTTAACTTCCTTGTTTGCTGCTGAAGTCTCCTCTCCGCAACTTGTTTGTTATCGTCTAAATTCACTACGGGTTTCCACGGAAGGGCCACCTCGTACCGAAGACCAATCTTCTTAACTGTTTCTTTGTAAGACGCGATCACGGGTTCTGTCTCTGGATGAGGTTCGTCGGTTACACCAATCGATTCAAGGTTCCAAAACCTTTGCATGATTTCAGATGCATCCATGTTGTTTGCCATTGCGTTGAGAACGACCATATGTGAGCTCTCGATGACCGATGCGGAAAGTTCTGTTGGACCGTGTACGGTCCAGCCAAGCGACGTCTCGATTGCTCGAAGTTTTCCGTCGAGTCTCCTAACTTGGCCCGTGACAAAGTTCCAATAGCAATCGCCTCCAATTAATATGTCCACGCCGTTGGGTCCCTCAGCTTCGCAGAAGTCCGCGGCCGTGCATCCCATTCTTTTTAGTTGGCGACGCAATTCTTCTCTTGGGTAGGGCAATCGTTGACCACAAATACGGCTTGTCTCAAGTGCTTCCAGACGGAAAACTTCACCTCTCTGATTTTCAAGAGTCACAAGAACTCTGCGAAAGTTTCGTTCTGTCGTATGGTCGCCAAATGCTCCTACCGTCAGTCTTTCGTTTCCCAAGTGCTTGAATCTGAGCTTTCGTGACAGTAGCTCTGTGACAAAAGACCTCTGGCTTCCGCCGTCGAATAGCACTCTTACAAGGATGCGCTGTTTCAGTCCCAAGCTCCACACTGTCGCTGTTTGTAGGAGGACGGTTTTGTTGACCCTGTCTTTAATCGTAGACTGCAGGGCCACCGGACCAGCAGAAGTCGGTTTTCCTCTTGTCTGCTTTTGTCGTCTCTTGAGCTTGACAAGAACGTTGGGTCACACATGACTGATGCGTGTCGACCTTGGCAGTTGGAGCAAGAAATATTTTTCCTGCATTGTTTGGCCAGGTGGATTTCTTCGTGCACCTGAAGCATCTTCCCGAGCTCGTTAAAATCTTCCTCTTCTCGGGAAGACCTATCGTTGTCGTGCACAGCTCTGTCTTGTGGTCTGCTGACTTGCAGAAAACACAGCTCAGCTTGTCACTCTTCTTTAGAAGTGTCGCGGCCGTTCCTTTTGTCCATGGTTTTGAATTGTGCTTTGCCGCACGAGATGCTACTCCACTCTCTTTTCCTGCTTTACTTCTTGTGCCTCCTGATTCTGGTTTTTTTGTGACTGTCGTTCTTTCTCTACTTTCAACTTCAATTCTCAGAAATTGCATAAGTGATGGTAGTTGCCTAAGCTGGGACTGTTCTAGAGCGTGTTGGTTTCCTTCGCCAGCCGCGTTTACAGCCCCATCTTCCGGGCGACGCTGTTCTTTCTTCCGAACGACATTTCTGTTGAAGGTTAGCACAAGATCTTCTGGAATCAGCCGAAGTACAAGGGGGCAAAGGAGAGTCGAATAACAATCTTCGTTAACCCCTAGAGACTTGAGTCCTCTTATATGCGCTTGGAGGTCATCGTGTAGCCGTCGTAGTCCTCGGACGTCTTGCGATGTCCGAACTGGCTGCCGTTCTGCTAGTTTCATCATGTGGTCATCTACTAGCAGCGCCTCGTCGCCGTAACGGGACTTTATGATCTCCCGCGCATCTTCATAACAGCTGGCCGTTGGTGGCAATCCGGCAATCGCTGCAGCAGCCTCTCCCGACAACGCTGATCTGAGGTAGTGGAACTTCTCGGCTGATGACAGTTCTGGGTTACCGTGGATGACCTGCTCGAACTGCTCCCAGAAGGGCTGCCATTGTTGACGTTGTCCGTTGAATTTCAAGAGTTCAAGTTTTGGTAGCTTGACCTTGACTGACGAAGTGGGACTACGGTGGTTTGTTGCGATTTCTTGACCGCTTGTACTCGCTCTTTCGCGTAGGGTCCGCACCTTGAAAGTCAGTCTTGCCGAGTAGGTGACGATGCGATCGCTGTACTCGACGGTCCGAGCATACTCTTGTTCGATGTCACTCGCTGCCAACAATGGTTCGAGGGCAGAATCCGTTTCGGTAAGCTGACCATGTAGCGCGTTGAGACGGGTCAGTAAGACGTTGAGCTCTTCCTCAATCGGCACTTCGGTTTGGGCAGCTGTATCAATTTCCGTCAGCAGCTTTGTTACCTGTGAACGCAGGGCTTTTCGCTTCTGTTTCAGCCTATCCATGGCAGCGTCGTTATGGTTCCTTGCGTTCTCGAGCTGGATGGTGTCTTGTCCTGTAGCCTCGTTACATCAACGCTTGCGACACCTTCTCATCTGGCCCATCGTACAGTCCGGATCCCGGGTTTCGGCACCAAAATGTCGAAACCATTGAGCCGAAGCGCTGATGACTACAAGAAAACACTAGTTTAATCACCGGTAACTGCGTCACTCACACTACCCAGTTCCAAACGAAAAATCCCCGATAGCAAATGTAGCTTGCGCTCGGGCCCAGTCCCCGAACCACCTCGTCTTCTTCTCGCTCCGCTGAAGGGTTTCTTCATTGGTGTCACCTCGCCTATGAAACCATTCAGTTTCTCCGCTAGATGTATCGGAAAAATTAACGTCCCATGACCTCAACACCAGTTCAATTGGGAATTGAATTGGTGTTGAGGTCACGTGACGTAAATTTTCCCGCTAAATCTAGCGGAAAACCTGATTTTTCTCATAGGTGAGGTGACACCCAGCCATGTGACGTCATTTTTCCCGCTAAATTTAGTGGGGAAACTGAATTGGAGATGGAGGAGAAGAAGGAGGAGAAGAAAGCAACGAGGAGGAGGAGGAGAATACCCTCCCCCGTACCGTCCCCTTCTCCTCCGCAAGAGCTGCGCTCTAATTTCTCATTAAAGTGATTTCTACACGTCTTTAATTTTTTCTTCGTGCCTAAGATGGTTTGAACGTATAAAAAAAGAGCTTCCTAGCGCGAAAGTTACATGAAGAAAGCTTTTGAAAATGTCAAGAAACAGCGTCACTCCCTTCGCACTTCTGCCACACTTTTTGGCTTACCAAAGGATGCGCTCCGAAGTTCTAGCCAAACGGCACGGTGAATGTGAAGAGCAGCGGCTCTACAAAAAAAAAAAACAGTTGGGCTACAAACGGTGTGTTCTTTCCGACTTTGTTTCAAGTAAATTTCTTCTCTACCAAACGTAGGAGACAGAAAGAGAGCAAGAAGGTCGGACAGCAGCATAGTTCTAACGTCATCTTACCACAAGTTAAAGCTGATGTTGGTGAAAGCAACCAAAAACCGCCGTTCCTCTGCCCCCCCCCCCCCCCGCTTCCCGGCCAAAAAAAGAAAAGAACAAAAACAAAACAAAAACTTTGCGAAATAAAGAGAAAAATTATTAGTGATCTCCGAAGATGCGCGCAGTGTCCGAGCGTTCGGTAGACCGTACGATGCACAGCACAAGAGACTGGCAGTACCTGTTATGCAAAGAACGTTGGAGCCGAGCAGCCCCGCATTCAGTATGTATCGAGTGCATGGAATGGAATGAGTGGGCTCATGAAGAGTGCGTTTGAGGCTGCTCACTCGGTGAGTTTTAAGTGTTTTTATAGAAAACACTGAATGCATATGAGGTTTTTTAAGTATGTTTCATTCTACCCCACTAAGTTGTCTCATTTCGCCTCACAGGGCGGGGCAAAATGAAACATATATTGTGCGACTTTCAAATATTGTAGTTTCGTTTAGCGTTTTGTTAATTCGCTCCAGTTAAGTAATAGTTACTGAACATAGAGTCAAAACATCCAAGAATATCTCTATGCTGTGTTTATTTATTTTTATATTTAAGCAAAAAAAATCCTTGTAATTTAAATTTGTTGTCTCATTTTGTCCCCCTTACCCTAAATATTGTCTCATTGAGCTGCACTACACTTTTCGCCCAGCGTGGTCACTCTTGTTTACAAAAGCTTTATGTATAAGAACTGTGATGGCTATCAGTTTTATTGTTTGTGAAAGCTATTTTACAGGCTTCCAGAAAAGCAGCCAAGACATTTCAGTACTGACAACAGCTTAGAAACGGGGGAACGGCACATTTTCTCGTTTTTTTCTATTGAGTCCCAAGCATTAGCTGGTGTCAAGCGATGGCTGCCGGTGGTGCCACTCGACACCACCAAGACAGGCCTCGATCCGCAATCCAGCCTACTACAAGAGAGATGAATGGTGTACCCACACTCCGAGACACCGGCATCGAGGACAAGACACTGACTCATTTGCACATGGTATTCAGGCTTGATTTTGACGAGCGCCATGAACCTTTAAGAAATATGTTTATTTATTTATTTATTTATTTATTTACTAAGATTACCTGCATCGCCTTGAAGGCATTATTGTAGAAAGGGGTTACCAAAAACTTTACAGATGGAAATACAGAGGGAAACACATTTTCATTAAGCATGTTCCATTCTAATGCAGTTCGAATAAAAAAGCATCTACAACAAGAGTTTATAGTTGCAACTTTGTATTGATGGTCAACTCTTTTTGACACAGAGAAAAGACATCAAATGTAATTTTCTTTATTGATGCAAATTTTATTATTATATAAACAATTAAAAAACGTTTTAATCTTACAATTTTCCGTCTGCATGGAAGCAGTTCACAATGTAGCCGTTCTTTCATAGCAGTGACGCTTGCTTTGAACGTATAATTATTCAAGACAAATCTGGCGCAGCGACTTTGTACTCGTTCTAATTTTATCCGATAGACTTTTAGTTTGAGGGTCCCAAACTATGCATGCATATTTCATAACTGAACGAACAAAAGAAAATATAAAGTTTCCTTCAGTTCTTTTGGGCAATGACGGAAATTGCGACCTAAAAATCCTAACATGCTGGTTGCGTTATTTGTTATAAAATGAATATGACTATTTAATAGTAAGTCGTCTGAAAAATATAACACCGAGAAAACGAATTGCATCAGTTTTATCAAGTTGTTGATTAGCAATGGCATAGCCCATACTTTCTCTATCCTGCTTTTTTTACGAAAATCTAGCTATTTTACATTTTTTCCCCATTCAGCTCCATTCGCCAATTGCTACACCATTTTGACACACGGTCCATGCCTAGTTGAAGTTTAAAATAACCTTCGGCATTCTCAATTGTTTTGTATATGACGCAATTGTGAGCGAAAGGCTTAGAGCGTGAAGAAATATTTGAGCAGGTGTCATTAATATATATCGGAAAGAGCAGAGGTCCCTACACCGAACCCTAGGGTACACAAGATGTCGCAGTTACACTATGGGATGAACAACCCTTCAAAAGTACACATTGTTTTCTATCACTCAAGTAGTTACCAATCCAGGCTAAAACATCGAAATTGATATTCAAACACTCTAACTTACTCAAGTCCATTGACGAAAAATATCAGGCGTTAGGCGGCTGATCTAGGATGTAATAGATTCCGGGAAGCGGGTAAACATCTACAGGATCCTTCTAGTTGAACAGAGAAGCGCATCTTCTCGATCTTGCACACGGCAATACACAATTCCACAGTCAGTTTATGTACTTCTGGACATGTTCACGCTGGATTTGTCCGCCTTGTCGCACTGCGAGTTTATTTTGCCCCAAAATAAACTTTCAGCTTGACAAGGCGGACAAATGCAGTGTGTGATATGCCCACAAGTATATGAACTGTGACTGTGGAGTTATATATGAGATACCGTTTTCATTCGGAAAAGTTTACGTGTGCCAGACCGGACGTAGCGGCAACATCAGGCTCAGGGAGCATGAACTTTCTTTGAAATCCTTGCCGTCAGGTCACTAGCAGTACATGTGAGGTACTGTGGGTGCGACCTGTTCACTAGCGCATTGATTCTGAGGCGGTTCCACGGCAAATAAACTAGAGAAATCTACGAAGCTCAGTCCATCGCAGCAAGAAGCGAATCTTGCATAAGCACACTATCAGTGAAATTGTCACCCAAGTAACAAGGATCAGAAAATGGTCACCCAAGTAACAAGTAACAAGGATACGTCCTTAATTCCTAAAATATTTTTTTCTTCTCGGCCTTTTGTTTTCAATTTTTGAAATATTTTATTTTATTTATTAATAACATTTTTATTATCTCAGTCCTTCTTCTAAATCCTTTATTTTTTCCGATATCTTTTTTATCTTTTTTATAAAAATTTAACTTCGTCATTTTCTTCCTCCATCTTTTCATTAAAACGTGAGTCGAAATTAGCGCTTGTCCCCTCTGTCCTTTCGTGCACTTTGTCTTTCGCTCTAATATTTCTGCGATAGATAGATAGAGAGAAAGAGAAATAGAGAGATATGACAGAAATAGCGAGAAAGGTTGAGATAAATACAGGGTATTTCGCGCAACTTGAGCCAAGGTTTAAAAATATTTTGGTGCATTTTAGGAAGACAAAACGAAACGAATAAATGTGTTAATTGTCTGGAGCAACTCAGGTAGTTTTTCGTATTTTTCCCAATTAACTAATTAATTAGTATTATCTTAATAACTTTCAAAATATTCAATTGAAAGCAAAAGTTCCAATGACAACGTTGTACGGCGTCCTCAGAAACATCTAATTCAGTGGTTTTCATCAAGAAACCTTTAACACGGTTCGTTTTTCCGTGTTTAAAAAAAGTGCCCGAATTATTAAAAAAAAACAGAAGAAAAAACGCGAATTCGTCAACAGCGCCCAGTCAACATTGGGCTATTCAGCATGCAGGCCTAGTTTATTCAAGTCACGGCTGAGAGCGCTGCAATACAAAGTGCACATGTACAAAGTCACACGTTGTTTTCTTCATAATTCGTAAACATTTTTCGAAACCCATAAAAAAAGGTGTTAAGGTTTCTTGATAAAAATCACTGAATAGAATGTTACTGAAGACGTTCTAAAACTTCGTCATTGGAACTTTTGCTCTAAATTGGATATTTTAAAAGTTAATTAATTAATTTTAATCAATTTGTCAATTGGGCAAAATACAAGAAATAGCCTGACTTGTTCCAAACAATGAACAAACGTATTCGTTTGGTTTCGTCTTCCTAAAATACACCAAAATATTTTTAAACCTTGGCTCAAGTTACGTGGAATACCCTGTATAAATATATATGGAGAGAGATAGCGAGATAGAGAGATAGAAAGAGAATAATGTCGAGAACCTTGCACGTGTCTTTGTGCTGTACCCCGCCGGAAACGGATCGTATAACTGAACTAAAAATAGTAACTTGGAGGTTGCCCAGTGTCGTGTGCTACGAAGGGCACGTGCTTTTCCAGGAATTCAGAAATATTCGGTTTCGTTCTCCAGCACCTGTGCCAAACCCGTTGTGGCCCGGATATTCGCCAGGTGGCATAAGCTCCCCCCCCTCCCTTTGTTGGAAAACAAGCTCTACAACCTTTAGCTCAAAGCAGGATATTAAATCCACGCAGCTTGGAAGGGTATCACACCAACTGCGCTCCACGGAACGAAGGGTATAGCCATGAAGAGTCTTGTGTTCGCCGTTACGCTGTGCCTGAGTTTCAGCAGTCTGACGGAGGCCGAGGAGGGTGAGTCTGTTTTCTTGTAATTCGAAAGTGTTTTTCAAAACTATATTGACTGACTGTATAACAACTAAAAGTATTGAAGAAATTATAGGATGTCTTGTTTACAGAGTGTTTCTTAAAATCTTTTACTGTTATTGGTTTACGCTGCACAAATATCGTGTTATATCAGGTTCTTAACTGCAGATCAATATATGGAAAACGAATGGGAACATAGTTCCCAAGTTCCTCAACAGATGTCTAGACAAAAATAGAGACCTTCACTCACGCGCGCCGTTAAACAGTTACGTTCTTTTGGCGTAGAACTGTGTCTTTCTCCGCACTTGGAAGGGGATGCAAAGTTGGGAAATAGATCTCACGAAAACTTGGTCACGAATGTGACGTCGTACCGGACGAACCGGAGCGCCGACCGATTTAGAGTTCCTAGATGAGAGCCTCATACAAGTAGCGACATCTTTTGAAGCGCCGACTCGACTGCGTGACGGTGCAGGTTTTAGGAAGCGAATGGCGGCGCACAGCAGAAGAAGGAACTGAATGACGTCATTTTGTTCCAGCGAATGTACTTTGTCACTTGTATCGGTTGTGGTTGTCGTTACTTGTAAAAAGAAATATCAGTAGACTTTAGACCGATTTGCATCGCCACACTCCCTGACGGCGCTCCATGCCAGCTGCCGAGAACCGCGCAATGCGCACGAGCGTCCTTTTAATGCGATAGCAATTCTTTAGCTAACCCCCAACCCCGGGATTTCTTGGACTTTCTGACCTGTTAGTGCGCAGTAGGTATCCGCAGTAGACCATTTCAGCTCACGTTCTCACATTCGCACCCTATTCGAAGGACCTGACGACCTTGACGTCGTCCTCTAGTACGTCGTCCTTGAGGTCGTCCTAGAAGTCGTTTAGACGTCGTCCTGGAGGTCGCCCTAGAGGTCGTCTCTGAGATCGCCCTAGAGGTCGTCCTAGACGTCGTCTTTGATATCGTCCTCGAGGACGTCGTCTCAGACGTCGTCCTTAAGGTTATCCTGGACGTATACCATCGTAATTAAACAAAACCCACAATAGTGGTTTCTGCAGCAATTTCTTGTCTGCTGGCTTGCTCGTGTGCTCGTTTCAACGCGACGTGCTCCTCTCTGATTGAAACGGCGATAGATGCCGCTCCGGCAGCCGTGATTCCACAATCTTTGTTCATCGCTCTGGAAAAAGGCGGAGCGGCCGAGCTCGTGTCTTCTGCGTCACGAGCAGTTCACACGATACTCAAGCGCGACTCGGCGAGGCGGTAACCCTCCCTCGCCCCTCTCATTTCTTGTACCACTCACACGTGGTTCTAGGAAAATTTATGCAGCATGTTACACCTATTCACCGACCATTTTTTTTCTTGTGTACTTGAACATATAATGTGACTTAGGTACTTAATTATTGCTCTTAATTTTATTACCGTAATAATATGAGTGGCTTTTGTGTGTATCGTGCATTGCTTGAAATACACAAAATGTTTTGTACCACCACCGATTGGGCTCAAGGTTCGGCAAGCTCCGAATTTAAGTTTTTTTCTCCTATATTTCTTCACCCTTTTTCAAAATATTAAATAAGCATTAATATTATCGTTAATATTAGAGTATGTCCATAATATAATCGTCAACTTCAAATTTTAACCACTTTTTGTGGTAAAAATTTTGACTTGTGCTATAGTCGGTTACAAGTCAAGAAGGTAAGAGAAGCTCCTCCCACAAGCGTGATGCGCCCGTTTCAAATCCAGCCGCAGTCGAAAGAATAGTTCACTGGAAACGCCCCTTGTTCCGCTTCGATGAATAGATATTGGCTACTGAGTGATGCCAACTTGTCTCCGACCCAGACTTTTTAAGAAAGCGACCTTTGTATTCATCGGAGAGAGAACCGAGCCCCTGAAAGTAGCCTTTGTATCCATCGGAGGGGGAACCTAACCCCCGACAGTCGTATTTGTTTCCATCGGAGGGGGAAAACTAATCTCCTATTGTGGCTTCCACAACGCTCAGTCAAAGTCGAAAGATAAAGCAAATATTTACAGGAAGGCAAGACCCTCTCCAGCGTTTGCCGCGACGTCACGGAAACGATGGGACGCTATTGGATGCGGAGGTTATGGAGGGATATATCAATCCCTTTGAGGGGAATTTGCCGCTACCTTCTTGACCTGCAACTTACTATAACCCATTCGGTGGTATGGAAACCACATATGCTGACCCTTTGAGGCAGCGGGCTTCCAAGTCCGCCTCGGAAACACCGAGCACCATCCACCATCGATACTTACTACTGCCGCAGAGTTGTGTTTTGAGCCCCTTGCTTTCCGATGTCGCGATGTCAGCTCTTCCAGATGTCATTTCAATGGGGTCGTTACGAATATCTTGCTCTATTTATGCCGATGACATCTGCACGTGGGCAAGTGGAACAAGACGCGACATGCTGCGGAGGACCATGCAACCTGCCATCACATCTGCAAAGTGCTACTTAGCGTCAATGAGACTCTCGATTTCCGTCGAGAAAACTACCTACATGATGCTTCCTCATCCTTCACGGCGTAGGTGCAAGGACATTGAGCTACAACTGAGAGCCTTCGCCATTCGTCGAGCAGGACACTATAAATTTTTAGGCGCTACACTAGACGCAAGACTTCAAGGGAAACGCCAAGCGGATGCCATTGCGGAAGCAGCGACAAAATGTGCGAACATTGTTCGTTTCATCACAGGCATAAAGTGGAGTAACAATCTTTCTTCAATGGTTTCTCTGTTCAGAACAACAGCTGAGGGACGCATGCTCTATACGCCCCTGTACGCGCAACTTGCAGTTACTCAAGCACCGCGACTCGAACAAACTCATCGTCGCGGACTGAGAGATGCAC
Organism: Ixodes ricinus; assembly: GCA_037355805.1. Taxonomy (NCBI): domain Eukaryota; kingdom Metazoa; phylum Arthropoda; class Arachnida; order Ixodida; family Ixodidae; genus Ixodes; species Ixodes ricinus. The sequence goes on along the minus strand of JAZHYW010028645.1, from coordinate 128,836 downwards.
TAAATGTCCTCAAAGCAAGAGGAAACAGATTAATTTGAGCGGATAGTTCATCTCCTGAGCTACTTCCTCAAATAGAAGAGTCACTATTCATACAACTGGCGCGCCTCCATCAGACAGCAGAAGGTGGAACGTCACTAATACGAAGATAACAAAAAAGAACTGAGTCTCAAACTGGTCAACTCCTCCAGACCACCTACGACCTGGAACTTTCCTTCAAAACTCACCCACCGACCAAGCTGCTCAAAAGAACCCCTTCAACGGAACTTGCAAATAGTAATATTTATACCTCTCCGGTGTGCACCGGAAGAATACTCTACTGGAAGTAATACTTCGACAAATCGCCGAAGTGATCTCACTCAATTGTATCCGGACACGCTTCACAGCTACACAGATGGGTCTGTGCGTCATGGCACCAGCAGCTCAACAACAGCCTTCGCGATTCCGGCAGAAGGCATAAGCTGGAGCGGACGGTTTCAAGAACAAGTCAGTTAAACCACAGCTGAGCTCACTGCAGTTTGTAAAGCCCTCCATTTCGTTCTTCTTTAAACTCCCTGAAAACCTCTCACAACCACGGACTCTAGAACACCGCTTCGGCGACTTTCTATGCCAGGATCTCATGACGAGACTGTTATCGACACGAGACGTACCCTTTAAAAACCGTCCGCAACTGGTATTTGAGGTAGAAATTGAGTTGGTGCCGTCACACGCTAGATTATCTGGCAACACGGTAGCGGATTGTCTGACTGGACTCGTACACAGTTTGTCACGTTCAATTCCAAGGTCAATAAATTTCAATGGACTACTAAGAGCCGTCAGATGGCATGCAAGTGACCTCGCACCGACCACCTTCGCGGCACTCCAGCCCTCCCTTACTAGGGGTCTGGAACAAATTAAGGCTACGCTCCTCCTGCGTCGTCACTGTAGGAGTGCGTTCACCCGAGCGTTTCTATCAAAGATATGCATTGTCGACAACTCGGACTGCCTTGAAGGAGCTGTGCAACAGTTTCAGTGCTTTGCTTAAATAATTTGGGAGTTAGTGTCTCGACCTTTCTGAAGTAAAGAACAAAAAACCGCTTTTGCCTGCATGCCCTAGTTTTTATTTTAAAAATGGACAAAGATTGAGGTTTTCGGCACCTCTCAACTCCTTCACCATCTTCCGAGTCACGTGCGCTGTGACGTCAATGGGGTTTGCGCGGGGTTCCGTTGAAGCTCTCTCTCTAGAGCCATCAGTGTGCAGCGAGAACTCATCCGCTCGCGACCGCGTGACCACGTGCTGGCGGGCGCAGCGCGAACAATATGGTGAAAGGAGGAAAGTCTCATCCGGGTCCGGCCGTACCCGTCCGGCTCTGTCCCCCTCCCACTCCGGCATCTGGCGGCTGTTCGCGGTAGCAGATCGAGTTAACGGTTTTGTGGACCTAGAATAGATGGCGCCACTAAAACTCCGTATAATAAAAGTTTTGTCGATGATATCAGGTTTTTGACGCTTTTATATTTATGTTAAAACGACAAGATTTATAGAAAAGTTACCTCTTATCGAGCAGGTATTCGCACAACTTGCTATCTTTCTTCAAGACCCCCATTGACGTTACGCCGCGTGTTTCTCGTGGCCGCCGCTCGCGGCTGCAGGTCGGAGAATATTCTTTCTGCCTCGCGATTACGCGGCGGAATCGCAATATTTAGAAGGAAGGAGGTGTGTTTTCTGTCTTTTGTGAGAAGGTGAACAATGTCAAAAAGTAGAAGATGCCAATTCTTTCAACGTTAAAATCGTTGCACAGCTTCTTTAAATGCTCTGAGAATGAGACCTCTGTGCACATCCTGTTACACTGCCCGGAGTATTCGGATGCACGTCATTCCCTGCTCGCAAAGCTCTCCGCGATCATAATTTACAATTCTTCAGAAGAAACCATCAACTCCCATTCTGACATCCAACCGCCTTCGCCAGAAAATTTAGAACTAGTACTTAGTACTTTTAGTAATTTTAGTAACTTAGTACTTTAGTACTTTAGTACTTTTAATTTAGTACTTTTAAAAGTAATCAAAATACTCTTGTGATTACTTCCTAATAAACAAAATAAATGATTACAAAATTACTTCAAAAAGTAGCCAATTACCACTAATTTGATTACTTGTAATGCGTGCAAGACTGCGTCTCTTTAGTGGCTCTAGATTGAACGATACAATGATATCAATGATAACCATTACGATTTAATTTCTGGGGAGACTTCAATATCTATATGTTGAAAAATGGCGTTTGTAAGCGTGAAATTGATATTTTAATCGAAACAAACGGATGTGTCAGCGCTACTAATCTCCCACTCGAATCACAGTGTGTAGGTAGAACCAATGATCGACCTTTTTATTGACGAACGTCTCGCCTGATAAGATTACCGCCGGAACGCTAAGTTATAATATTAGAAACCACCTTCAAATATCCTATGCTTAAGTACCAAACCATGCATAAAAAGTTAGAAACAAAGGAACCTTTGTATTCCAAGATATAACAACCGACAGATTGTACGTTTTTAAAGCAGATAACCTTAAATAAATTGTAACCCAATATACAACTGCGAGGATGTTAATCTTGCGCATAATACATTTCGAGGAAGTCACAACCTCTACAATCGTTCTTTTCCTCATAAAACCTTCTAAAATGTTCAAAAGATCCGCAAACCATAGATAATGCATAAATTAGCTGAACACAATTGGGAAAAATATGCTACCTGAAATTTCTTAAAACAAGAGAACCTCTCAGCTTTTCGGCTTGAGTGTACTCGAAATCAGTTAACAAAGTACTACAAAATGCTAAGACTGTTTATCATACAGACTCTTTTCAGGCGCAATCTACACGTGCGGATATTATCTGGAGATCATTAAACTCTGTTCTAAATCGCGTTCCAAATCGACAGCCTGTAGAGGCATTGTCCATGAAGGGTGTACTTGGATGGCAGTCTTTACATGACACTCTCAGTGGCTATTTTGCAAGCTTAGTCCAGTGACAGTACCACCACAGATGCGGTTCTGGTAGTTACTTAGGATATAGAAAGAACCATTCTATTTTTCGAACCCGTCACGAGTTCTTGTGTTTGCTCCATTTTCATGCAACCGAACAAAGCAGTAGTTGTGATTGTGATAATTTACTAATTCTATCTATTAAATACATACTTGACTTAGTAGCACCCTGCCTGTAAGTCACATTTTTAATCTGTCCTTAACAACCGGGTTATTTCCTGAAAAGATGCAGATGGCGAAAGCGGCAGTGTCACATAAGAATGGAGATAAAAATATTCTCAGAACTATCGGCCCCTTTCTATCCCCTCCCGTTTTCTCCAGAGGCCTAGAAAAGATTATACACACTTGTTTACTCTCAATTTTCTGATAAGCACAACTTGCTGATTTCCACCAGTTTGGTTTTAGGTAAGGTCGATCGACCGAATTAGCATTATTACAAAAAAAATATATATATATATTTTAAAAACGATTCGAGGGAAAACAAACAGGTTCTAGGTGTATTTGTGGACTTCAGGAAAGCCTTTGATCTCTATCAGCCATAATATCTTAAATCATTTCAGTTCTATGGTATCCGCGGGTTACCTTTATAGCTTATACGCTGCTACTTGCGACACCGTTTCCAATATGTTTCTATTGGCCAATTTTCTTCTGACGTTAAAACTATTCACTCAGGCGTTCGACAAGGAGCATTCTTCCTGTGCAACGCCTTTTTCATATGTGAAATTAATGACATTGTAAACATTAGTCCTGCAAAATTTCATATATGCTGACGACAGTAGCCTATTCTTTTCTTCAAATAATAGCGATGATCTTGTCACAGTCGCCAATGACACCTTTGTCCAAACTTGGGGCATGGGCAAAGATAAAATTAATACTGATAAAACTAAAGCTATTATTTTTCCGACCCAAGAAAAAGTCTGTTACTCTAAGAGAAGCATCGTGTCGACTCTACGCCAATTGAAATCGTAGGTACTTTTAAAAGTCTTGGATGGAAATTTTCGGAACGGATATCGTGGGACATCCACATTAACCACTTACTTGCAAAATTATCAACCGTCATAGGTCGTGCGTTTCACCGTAAAGGTAAAACACTCCCAGTCAATGTGCAGCTATTCATTTACATTTTTTTATTCTATTCTCATCTGAGTTACTGCAATGACGTCTTGGGTAACACCACGTTCACAAACCTGCAACAATTATTTTTACTGCAGAAAAAAGGATTAGAATAATATGCAACCTGCCTTATGATTACCATACAGGCAGTTTGTTTAAAAAGTTTAGCGTATTAAAAATTCATAGTCTTTATGAATACATATTGATCCCGGAGTATAAAACTACAAAAAAGGAAACATTATAAATCGCAGTCAACACTAGCGGCATTGACACCAAACCAACGCGGTCACTTAACTAGACACATGAAGTGTTGGAAAATTGTCTACTGTTCTACTAACTATGGTACGCAAATGTTGCGATATATCATACCAAAACGGTTAAATTCCCTTCTAGAAAAAGAAATTTGCATTGATACTATCTCCTTCAGGGCTTTGCGTTCTTTTTCTCGTTAGCGGTCATTCACCGCCCCCACTCAACTGATTCTTTAAATTCGTTTATGCTACAAAGAGTGCACTCCTTTCTGTTTATCGAATTCCTCGTCTGCAAGGACTGTGCATGTAATCTGTTTAGATGATTAATGACTGTCTTTCAACTTCGTACACATTTTGGCTGCAATGCCATTGTACGAGAGCCGAGGGCTGGTGAAGCGTTTATGGGTTTTTTTACCTTTCACTCCACCATACTTCATGAAAATAAACTACTATTACTATAAATGAATAAGATATAGAACGGCACTTAAGGTCACGTGATGCAACAACCAGCCTCAACCCACCTTGTCGTTGCCGGACAAAGCCTAAATTTGCCGTTTCTTCGCAGGTTACTGCGTAAATGCGACTGTCTCCGAACGTGTATGGAATTGACACGGTGAGTTAAAATTTTTAACCGTACTCTGTTGTTCAGGATGCTTAAACTGACTCGGGACAATATTTAGAAAATACTTTGGCACGCTGCCCATACCAAGTCAACGCAGTATTGTTCACAGTATTGTTCCTATTGATCAAATCAAGATATTTTTACGACTCACCAAACTGCATAATTAACATAAATTAATTAGCTAAGTTCGACCTTTTACTCCTACGTAAAACCTCCAATACAAAAGCTGCAGAGTGTGTTCAGAAACATAATTGTGTCATGAGCATCAAGGTAGCCTTCGTATGTCAAATTGTTTCGAGTCTTAAAGGGGCACTGCAAAGGAACAAAGAAAACCATATGCTGCTTCGGAGGGCGTGCCTATCAGTGTTAAACACAAGCGTTCAGTGGCGAGACTGGTCTAGAGCGCCGGATAATTACGAAATAGAATTCTAAAGGTTTAACTGGCTAAATAGGTGCACATCACTCCTTTGACCCTTTGAAGCGCGTGATTTTTTTGCTTGGCACACTCGTAATTTGGTGGGACGTTCACATTTTCGCTAACTGGATGTTAATTACAACAGTTAAGAAAATCGCGCATGGTTTTTGCACGCTCTTGTCGTTTCGGTTCTCTATTGGTTCTGACCAAGAACGTCATCGACAATAGAAAATGTGCTAAACATTCTGAACTTCTTTTACTTATTATGTTCAAAATACATCAGATTCTCTCTTTATCTTATTTTAATATGTTGCTAGAGTCCCACTCACCAGAGTGAGCGAACGCGATGCGAATTAAAAATATGACCAGAAACGCTTGGCGGGGCTTTATAAAAAACGGGCAAGATAAAAAAAACCTAACTAATGGCGTATATCACCACAGTTGGCTAACGGGTAGTCACGTGGAATTATGTTTTAAGTCGCGTAGTCTTTTTGAGCTTTGAAGCTGGAAAAAATTCGACACACAAAAGACTACCTTTATAAGAACGGCACGATGGAAGTTTTTCAAGCACTCCATAACTTTGTATTGCGGGTTTTGCGCACCAAACTGATATTTAGAAGGTTGGCTAATTCCTTTGGGCTAAGTAGCCAGTTCAGCACGTCGCAAAAATATCTTGACTTAATCAATAATACTGTGAACAATCGACCGAGCTCACTAAGCGTACAGCGCATGCGTGACGCCGCCATCACTTTAGTTCGGAGCAGGGAGGGGAATTGCACGAGACGACTCGTGCCGTCTCGTGCTCTGCGAGGGTGTCGCACGTGCACAAGGACTAAAGTTGCCTCGATGCATTGCGGCAGCGGTGGCGTAGTCAAACTGGCTAATGAGGTCGATATTTCGGTTCAACACGGGTAGCGTGTTGAACCAAAGTGATTCACCAGAGTGGAAAGGCTGAAAGTTTTTTTTTGGTTTCCTCTCTAAATTTAGCCGGAAAATGGACGTCACGTGACCTGGTTTCACGTGATCTATAAACCAATTCAATTTACCCACTAAAGTTTGCGGGGAAATTGATATCACGTCACCTAAACGTGTTACGTTTTCCCGCTAAATTTAGCAGTAAAATTGCCGTCACGTGACCAGACGGTACGTGACACTTACATCAATATAATTTACCACTAAATCTATCAGGAAGATTGATGTCACCTGACTTATACACTTTTTTTTCTCTGCCAAATTTAGCGGGAAATTGATTCCACGTAACCTGTGCACCCAGTTTTCCCATTCAGTCTAACGGGGATTTTGATTAAAATGCAGGTTCCTCATCATTCCCGAAAACGATGGTCTAAAGGGCACCTGAAAAGAAAAAAAAAGTTTTTTTTCAAAACAATCTGGCTGGGACACGCGTGCCAAAAAACAAATTTTACGCGAAAAAAAAATTGTTTAGAGCAATATTGACTGCGCCAGACGCAATTTAGTCGGTAGTCACCTCCTTTCCACTTTTTCTCTCTCGGCATTTCGGGCGCGTGGAGGAGAGGTACTCCCCGCCCCTTCGTAGTGGATCGGCTTGGCTGCTTGGCTGGCTTGGCTGCGCCCCGTACGAGAGCCATTGCTACTTCCTGTGTCTGCCGGTCGCACGTCGTACCGCGTCGTACAGCCGATTCACACGACGGACCGAATCGCGATTTTCGTCCGCAGACCGTGTAGCAAGTGACCGGCACGTCACCGATTCCTGCAATCCGCGCCTCGTCCGCGGACGCGCGGACTGGTAAGTCAAGCGCCTTTTTCACTCGCGGATTTTTGGCGGGAGATTGACTTGAAAAGCGTTTAGTCTGGCAACGGTACATCGTTTTCTTGTTTTTGTTTCTGGGCGATGAAAACAAAAGTGGCGCATCGTTGTGTTTTGTGCGTTCGCTGGTTCATTTTGTCGGGCGTTTCTTCGTTCCACGTGTGAAAGGAACTGCAGAAACTTTGTCTGGCTGACGCGAACGCAGGTTCCTGTACTCCTCCGGGTCCGCGTCAAGAAGCTTCCGTCAAAACTCGTCTAGCACGCCGCGATGATTCTTGCACGTCCAATCAGGATTTCACCGAGCAAGACCTCTCTTGTGGCTGTGGTGAACTTGAGTGTTGTGCACGAGCGCGGAGTGCGTGAAGGCATCTCCAAACGCCCCTTCGCGAGCCCAGAACTTCGTCGCTTCTACGCGGAACCCTTCTCGAGCAGGACCATGCCTGTGTCACTCTCATGCTTTGGGTTAGTAAAGCTTAGTGGCGCTTCGCGCGAAGCCTATCACGGTGTTTTGTCTCGATCTGTACGTAACATCGGCGTACGATTCATCATCGCGGTAGCGAACGTCGATTTCTCTCTTGGACAACGGTGCCACGGTGCGATGTTGGAGTTTCGCGGCACTGTGGGGTGGCGACCAGGTTCGGTCCGTCCTCGCTGTCGTCTGCTCGTCGTCTCCCTCGTGTGGATGCGCTTGGGAGACAGACGAACCGCGGACATGTCGTCACGTTATCAATCCGTCCGCGGATCAGTCCGTCATGTGAATCGGCCATGACTAACTAACACAAGCAACAAGTCCTCTTCAGGAGGTCTTCACATATAACCGCGATAGAACTACAAAACCACCTGAGGATGCGAGACGCGTTGCAAGACGGCGACCATGACAGAAAAACAAAATGGCGAAGCTTTTGTTTGTTGTTTTATCCGAACGGAAGTAACTATTTTGTAAAACGTTTGTGAACAATTACGACGTTCATTCGATGGATTGTTTCTTAAACCTAAAAATATGTAATTCAAAAGGCGATTTCAAGAGATCACGAAGATTTTATAACCAACATCAAAGCTGTCACTCATTCTATTGGCCAATGAGAAGCTGATTTGAATGACCATCGTTACCAATGAGAAGCCGAGCTGAATGACCTGGAATTTGCGCGCAAAACTTCAAATAAATCTCTCGCCGTCAATATTGCTCTAAAAATTTTTTTTCCGCGTAAAATATATTTTTTGACACGCGTGTCCCAAACAGACTGTTTAAAAAAACTTTTTTTCTTTTCAGGGGCCCTTTAATGTCTTTTAAATGAATTTTAACTATCACACCTTAAGTGCTGCATTGCATGCATTAGAAGAGTTTGAAAATAAAGGTCGCTGCCAATTTTATTTATGAAGTATTGAGAAGTGGTTTTTGGGATGAATTGGTAACCAATGCATGCCAGGATGTTTTGTTTTAATTGGTTTCAAATATGACAATCTCCTTTTTTATAAGTCAGTGATAATATCGAAGGAGTGCGCGGCTTGTGTCCGATTTGACCCTGAAATGAAACACCTAATTTTTCTTTAGGCAATCGGTCTCTACGGTTCTTTCTTTTCTCAAAATACTATTCTAATAATCATGCAGTAATAGGCTAAGAACGCAGTATAAGTTACGACTCCAGCGCGCGCCCGTTGCCTTCCGCAAGGCTCTGGCTACGCGTACGAAGAAGATGGAGAAGATGATGATGATGATGATAATGATGATAATGATGATAATGATGGTGATGTGCTACCAAAGTGAGAAAGCTCGCCTTTAAGGCACACTTTCTAATTAGTTCTCATCATGTCACCTACTATAGTCGCCTAGGTCACCAAAACGAGCTTGGCCTTTTCCCATGTAATACAAACCTGTTTATTAATAATTATTCATCCCCCGCCCTCCTCAAATTAGAACTTTTCTTGATCCAACAACATTTAAAAACCCTCTTGCTTCCTCTTGTTTTCTGAGGAACATAATAAACCATACGGAAGAGGAAGCTCCATCTAGTGTGTTTATGATTACTTATCGAGTTTCCGCCTTATTGGAGGGTTCCCGTGCCGATATGGTTAACCGAGAGACATTCGTCGCTGCAAAATGGGAGTTGAAGATCCATACCCTTTAGACAATGACTTTGACAAAGGCCGTTCACTTCACAGGACAGGCCATTTTATTGCTACAACAACGAGTCATCGCCGTCATTGCTGGCAATTTCTTTTCCACAATCTTGCGGTCGTCTTTGTTACCTTCGTTTCACCAAAACTAAACAACAACCCATTGAGTGTGCAAATACATTGTCCTAATATCAGAAGAAAAAACTTAGTTGAATGAAGACGTGACTCGTCCGTAGATGACAGATGAAAAAAAAGAATCCATTGTGGCCACTTCAAGTGCCATGATGATGATAGCCGACAGGAGTTTTGCATGTGGCCTATTTGTGTTAATCTTAATTTTAAGGTTTTTTTTAGTTTTATGCACCACTTCTCTGTGTAGTGTAAGAATACATCACTGGTAACTAAATATATATTAAATAAAGCCCATGAGAAATAATAATTCCAATCAGGAAAAGGTCTAGAATGCCTTCATACAAACACGCGTTTTTAAAGTGGTGACATGTCAGTCTATTTTCCCCCAATCGCTTTTGATGTAGAACTACATCTTTCTCCGCGCTGGAAGGGATGCAAAGTTGGGAGATTGATGTCATAAAATCTTAGTCGTGGAAGTGACGTCACCTAGAGAACCGAGCGATTTGCAGAATCCAACTCCCTGACGACGGGCCGTGCCTGCTGAGGAGAACCCCACAGTGCGCACGCGATGCGAGAGCATCATTTAGCTACCCCCCCCCCCCCGAGATTCTTTTACTTTCTGACCTTCTAGTGCGCACTAGGTACGCGCAGTGAACCATTTCAGCTCACACTTGACACTCCTTCACATTCACACCTCTTCGAAGGACCTGACGACCTCAACGTCGTTCTCGAGGTCGTCCTTGTGATCGTCATTGAGGTCGTCCTAGACGTTCTCTTTGACGTCGTCCTATTAGACGTCGTCTTCGACGCCGTCCTCGAGGTCGTCATAGACGTCGTCCTCGACGCCGTTTTATGGCGCGTTCACACTGGAAGCGGATTTGCAAACGCGAAGCGGATCCGCGCGTTCTCAACCGCAAAGCGGCTGGGATCGAGTGGTTGGAGCGCGTTTTTACCAACCGCTTCGGGGCCGATTTGCCCCAACCGCCTTCGCGAACCGCAAAGCGGCAACCAATCGCAACGCGTCACTGACGTGACGTCGGCAGCTTTCGAAAAAAGATGCCACCTGTCGCTGGTGAGGCGTTCATGGCGCTGTAGTCCTAGCGCTACAGCAGACAAATCAACAAAGAAACGTGATGTTCGCGTCTGTCACTTGAATCCGACGGGAAAAGAATTGACTCGTAATCTTAACGGGCTTCGCACCGGCGATTTGGTTCGGGTAAGAGCTTGTTTATTATTCCGGACGCCACAGCCCGAAGCTCGCTGCTTTTTTAGTCTCTACCCGTAGAACGTTGGAACCCGCCCCTGATAAACCGCAATGTCAGCTTTTCTACCAAGAAAGTCGCGTGAACTCTTGAAAGCTTTCGACACCGTGCATGAGCACCACGAATACCGATAGAGACGTTGTGAGCCTGGTTGCATAGTCATGGCACTACCGCGGAGCAGGCAGGGTACCTGCGCTAGCTCCAGCTGTAATGTTTACTACTAACAAAAGAAAATAAAGGGAACATACTAAAGAAATTAAGTGTACGTACCAGACGATGCAGAAGTGATCCATAAGGCGTTTATTCTAAGCTTAATGTCAAAGAAGCAGTAGACTCCATCGGCGTGCGAGTGACGAGAGGAGAGTCCGCCAGCAACGAAACCACGACTGGCTAGCACCGAACACATTCCCCCGCACCACGGTCCACCCCACCGCTCACAACTTCGAAAATGATAAAAGGGAACAACGAGGGGAGAAAACTGGCCCTCTACCCCGAAAACAAGGTCAGCTATTCATGTGAGAAGGGTCCACTTCGAAGGAAAGGTCGGGGGCATCTCTTCTGTGTCAGAAAGGCGCGCCCAGCTGGGCTTGCCTTGTGGGCGAAGTCGAGTGAATCACAAGCGAGTTTTCCGGGTCCGTGCCTCTTTTTCTCGTTGCCTGAACTCGTGATGACTGCGAACATCCCGAGGAAATTTCTTCAGAGTGTCAAAATAGCAAACATTTGGCTTTGGATCGTGGCTTAAAGTGGATATTGGATTGTAAAACAGGGTTGCCAAACTCAAGACTCGAAAGATTATGCATGATCACCGAGAAACCGCCAACCGCCTCTCGGAGTGTCTGAACGGGGTCGCTCGCGAACCGCACACGCAACCGCTTCGCGAACGCGGATCCGCTTCCAGAGTGAATGCGCCATTAGACTTCGTCTTTGAGGTTGTCCTATACGAATACTATCGCAATTCATGGACAACCAACAATAGTGGTTTCTGCAACCATTTCTTATCAGTTGGCTCGCACCTTTGCTCGCTTTAACGCGACGCGCTCCTGTCTGATTGAAAAGGCAATAGACGCCGCCAGTGGCGTACCAACTTGTTTTTAAGTGGGTAAATAAAGAAGACCCGGGGCCGGGGAGCGGTGCCCTTGGTATTCTTGGGCGCCGAAGGCCAGTGTTCGCCCTGCCCAGTGGCGGCTGTTTCAGTGGGGGTAGGGCAAAACACATGCCTTGCCCCCCACTCTGAGAAATAAAAGGGCAAGCGCCTCCCTGTTGCGAGCCGAATAGGCGCGCAAGAGGGGTGGTGACAACGCGACTTGCGTGCGCCGCGCCTCTAGCGGAAAATTCGAAAACTTTATTCTTCTGCGTTTCGTTTGCAGAGCTCGTTTTATTGCGAACTGGTTTATAGATGAATCGAGAGTTGTGTGTTTTGAAACATCACCTTGGCGTTTTTCTCAAGCCTCCCACCAGACGTGTTTGTACGGCCGCCTGCTAAATTCCGACCACAACTGGCCACATCTGTCTTTTTTGTCTGCCCCGTTCATGATTTAGAGTGACAGCTGTTAATGTCCCTTTTTGGTGAAATCTGGCGGCATCCCAACTCAAAAACCCTCGTGATTCCGGGGCGCGCGCCGCCTCATCGCCGTGACCCCACGCACAACCAGGCCATCTATGGCAAGAGGTGCTGTAGCTCGACTCTCTCTTTCTCTCTCTCTCTGCCCCCCCCCCTCCGCCCCCTCTCCCCCCCCCTTCCCCTTGCCGCCGCCCACACAACACGAAGTACACAAAACGAGCAAACGGGTGCACCACCGGGAGGTACTCCCTCAGTTCTCGCCTTCCACCCTCCAGGAATGGACAGACCGTGCAAGGTTCGCTCTCCGTCGGATGAGCGGGAATTGCAAGCGCACCGCGCTGAGCAGAGTAGATGGAGGGCCGCAGGACACGAATTGTCACGATGGCGCAGCGCATTAGCGCCAAAGGCGTCGAGACCTCCTGTCATCGTGTAAAAGCAAATCTCCTAAAGCACTGTTTTTAACAACGTAACAGTGGCCGCTGCCAATCTAAGCACACCTTACGTGGTCTTTTGCAATTTTTACTATAGAATTACTAAGATTTTATTTACCTCTCAAGATGTAGCATTTGCGCGTACTCCGTTTCTAACCAGATCTCTCTTTCTTATCAGTGCTTCAATTACCTTAACCCCAACTTATGCAACGGATCAGCGGCGGTAAGCATTTTTTCGTATGATATCTGTTTACTTGAATGCTTTACTGTAATATATTCAATAAGTCTCAACGTTATATTTCATAAGTATTTTGTACGTATCAAACGGTAAACAAATCGTTTCGAGTTTTGTCAGTGTGATCTGGCAAATGGCAACAGCATTTTCTTTTTATTTTTATCTAACTTATACAGCTGCCTGATGTATCTTTAACTGCAACTAAAACGTTCTTTTTTTTTTCTCTACGATGTGAGCAAGATAAGTTGAGACAAAGATCCTAAGAGCGTTCATATTTTTGATCAGTGTTGTATCTAACAATAGCTAGAAAATATTATGCAGACTATTTGAAATTTAATATCGGTTCCTTATTTATTTTTTTTTCAGAAAACGCTTAGCTACAAATTGTCTGTCCCCTTGGCATTTTCCGAAGGTGTTCTAAAGAAAACATTTAGAACGTCTTTGCTTATGTTTGGCCTAAACTCTCATCTGCCTCACTCATCACACCGAACAGATTGTCCGCAAACTGGCGCTTGAACTGATGACCGGCAGAAGTGCAATGAACTGAACACTCGGTTCTGGTTTGCACTATCGTGGGATCTCAAATCTTGAGGGATACTACAACGAAATTTCGGCGCTTATTTATTGGTCTATTCGTGTTCAAGGAAGCAGTATCACATCAGAAACACCAATCTCTTGTAGTGCCCGTCTAGGAATCTTGACAGGTATAGTGACGATAATTGTCTGACAGGTAGTGACGATAAATGGCCACCACGAGAGAAGCGGAAAAAATGGAACTCCCTTTTCCCCGATAATCTCTTTTGTGTGTCCCAGAAGTCGCTATTGTCCCTCTACAAGATTATAGAAGATTAACCCGTCACTCAAGAGTCGTACAAAAGCAGCCGCTTCGGTGCCTGGAAGTGACTACGACAACCTCTCGACGTCAGCCTCGCCGCAGCTTTGCTCGTCCCGAGACGAACTACGTCACGATTGCGGCAGATGTCACGTGCTCTCCGCTGGCTGCTCTCCGAGCGCTTGCCAGAGTGGGCCGTTTATAACGAAAAATACAGCCACCAGGCTCAAAATACAAACGTGCGATTGTCAGTCACGGATATTGTGGATCATATTCAGCTTGTTTATGAACACAACGGGTATATTTCAAATTTCGGTGAAGTATCCTTAAAGGGACCGAATAAATCTGCCTGGTAACGGATCGCACCACGGTGAGTGAAGGTGGTTGAAACATCGCCATAAAGTTTAGGGCTGGGCACTTGATCGATTAACCTACCGGTTAATCGATTAATGCTTTAAATCGCGATTAATTTCTTTAATCAGTTGACTCGGTGAAATTTGGCGAACCAAAAGGAAGTAAAGATTTAACGCTTTCACCACGCAGACCTGGACAACTACGTCTGTATGAAGGGCAAACTTTAGGTGACATTTTAGCCGAAAGTAAATTGTAGGGGCGAGATTCGTAACTCAGACGATTGCAGAAGGTTGCAAGAGTCTCGGCCACTTCAATGCCGTTCGAGCGTCAGTTTAGCGCAGCGGAGACTATTGTGAACAATCAAGGGCGGTAGCTCTTCCCGAATAATATCAACAAACCCCTTGGCCTCATGCAGCTGAAGTAATAATCTGTGAGTGTGAGTGTCTTGGAACTATTCTCAACAACACATCGAAGTTAATTCGAAGTCAAAATTGTATATTGCGCCGTTTGTCCGATTATCAACAAAGGCAACATTTGTTTTTTGCTTTTATTTTTATATTATGCATGGAAATCAACGAGACAGAATGAATCGATTAATTATATTGACTAAGCGGTGGCGATTAATCATGTTAAAACTTTCAATCGAACGCTCGAGTCATATCTTCAAAGAAATAACTTACCTAAAAAAATTTAATACCTGGTTTTTTTTTTCCTACGTCTGTTCTTACCGCTTATTAATTGACGCAAGAACCAACAGATGGCAGCAGCGGCGGCTTCCGGCTAAACTCCCTTAATAAATATATACGCTCAGAGTTTCAACAAATAGAAAGCGTTTTAAAACAGTGTCTCAACAACAAGACAAAAACATCAAGGCGGTCTACTTACGGCAGCTCAGCAGCCGGCGTTTCGTGCCAAAAGCTGTCAAACTTTTCGAATCATAAACGGCGAGCGCTTTTTCGGTGCTATAATGGTCATTGCATTATTTCTTTTTTTCCTAATAAAACGCAATCAATGGACAGACACAAAACAAGTAAAACCGATGGTTCATCGAGTGAACTTAGCTACAATGTCGTCTGGTTTTGGCGTTACAGCCATCTATCGGGTCTTGCGCTAGTCAGATGGTGTGCTGTTGGCAGACGGGCGCTGTATAGGCAGAGAAATCCAGTTATCATTTCTCTACTTTAAGCACCTGTGAGTTAATTATTTAAAAAAACATATTTATACGATGCTTCCACCACCTTCGGGCCCTTCTGTGGTAAATCGTAGCGCAATATGTTAACCAGCCGATTTATACGGTCACTTTAAATGCTTCACCCAGGAGTCGCGACCATACGGTATATCGTTCCGCAAACAAAATGTTATTAAGGAGACAAGAGAGTATTCTCAACGGCATATAAATATATATATAACATAGACGTTATTCACGCGTAAATTCGTGTCTAAGTACAAGGAAATTTCAATTTAATGATAATTGCAACAATATGTGCCCATTCGAGCTTCAGCAGTTGCTGCGACGTGTAAACTATGGTGTCTGGAACGTGTCTACGACTACTGTGTTTACCGCAGCATGAAACGTGATCCCTCGATTTCCATCTGATGACATCATAAAGGGGTCATGTTGCTGGGCGCGATCCTAGCGGTGTCACAGTAGCGATGGTGAACGTGACCGACGCCTGTTCAGCTGTAGGTTCCTCTCCAGCCTGACAATTCACGGAAGCTTTGGCAGCCAGGTGGGACGTCACAACGACAGCGACACTTGCGCCCTCTCGCGCCCTTTTCCCAGAGCTTCACGCCCAACCGCCAGGATCGCGACATCTGACAGCATGACACTCCGCGTGTTGTGAAGTCATCTGTTGCCATTTTGGGGGCCACTTTTTGATGCAAGGGCGGAATAGGACGCTAAACACACCGGTCAGAGCCGCGTGCAGGCAGCACAATAGGTTTGAACGCGAGAGGACAGTTGCAGAAGTTGCAACGTCACGACGCTGGGAAAGATTGGCACGTCTAAGACGGGCCTAGATGGATCAACCGCGGCTGCCTAAAAGATATCAATAGGCTTACAAAGTGAAAAATATACGACTTTACGCGAATTAGACAAAAAATCATGAGCCATTCCACTCTGTCAAGGTGGATGACCAGCAAAGCTGTTTAGCACAGGGGTACGGACGTGACAGAATTTTGAACAAAGGTACGAACACATTTATTGTCTCGATCGGTGGTCATCGTGACCAAAGGAGCGCACACACATGTCGAGGACCGTCGCCGCCCCGAGGAGCCGGAGGATAAGAGACACGCGCGACGGGACCTCCACCCGGCGGAAGGAAAGGAAACTATAGCACGCAAGCGATTGGAACGCCGTCAAAAAGGCCTCCCCGGGTGTCTTTTTTCTTCTTTTCCGCACACGAAAAGTTTACGGAACCTTAGCCACGAACAGCTTCGCTGTAAAAAGAAAGCTAGAAACAAAATATGATTATTTTTGTTTTATTTTGCAGGACGTGTCGTCGCTGGTTAAGGTGAGTTTAACGCGTTCCCAGACCCTTTGACTCTTCACGCGTAGGAGAAAGGTTATCTTTGTTTCAATACATCATCTGTCCTGGTAATGGGGTATCCACACGAAGGAGAAATCCGCCACTTTCGTCCGCGGAGCGCGCATCACGTGCAACATACGTCATCCCTTTTTGACGCCTCGCGGCGCCGTCCTCCTCCATGGCACGTGGCGGAGGCTTCTGTTCCACCAGCACGAAAGCTCTGCAGGTGCCACGCGGCGGAGCTCGGGACGGAGTTTCCCGGGTCGTTGATCGTCACGACATCCGTCCGCGGAGTTCTCCTTCGTGTGGATACCCCTTTACGGCCAACTGCATTAGCGGTTCTCTAATACAGTTTCTCTGCATCCGCCGCCATGGTCATTGTATAGGTGACTCCGAAACAGAAAACTTTAGAGTGTTTCTTCATCGCAAAAACGAACTACGCTTCACCCAACGCTCAGTCTTCGCCCAACTGTGCCGCTAGCGGTCACGATAAAAGATGAAGGTTTCCGAACCAACCCGCCAATTCACTCCAAGGTTATTATTAATTTTCTTGAAATGTCGATGGGAAAACGGCGGCCGAAAAAACCTGCGAATACCTGGAACTGAATGGCGTGAGCTGCCACGAACTGGCTCTATTATCTAAATTTAAATTTTCACATAATCGCTTATAACTTTTGAATAAAAACACAGTCAGTTCTGAAACTTTGCCGTCTGATCCGGTTTGCTATTAGCCCCGAGAACATGGCGTGGCGCCACCTAACGGGCCTATCGTCGTGACGTAGGATGAGGGATCACGTGACCGTTTCCTGCACTCTGCGTCAAGAATGGAGTGTCTCTGTCTTCACTTTTTTAATACTACGGGTGTTTAATGCTTCTTTTAACCGAATGTTTCGTTTCACTACTCGAGTTCCTAAATCGGCTACCGTACGAATGCTTCCGGGGAGCCGGTGAGCCAGTTGCAGGCGAGCAGGGAAACGGTCGCTGCTCGGAAGCGCGGCGGCGTGGACTGGCGCGGCGGAGGGTACGGGTCAACTTGTTGTTTTCGGCGGCTGTCTCTCGTATCGCAATGAATGCTTACGAAGTGCATCCTACCGTTGAAGGTAGGCATTTTTTTTAACTTCTATTCGACCGGGCATTCCGTTACAACTGTGTACCCCTTTCAGTTGTGCTGTCTGTAAGCAGCATCAATGCGTTCGTGGACAAGGCCCAATAAATGTCCCGCCTGTTGCTTGAGGGCGAAAGTGTTCTTGAAGCGGGACATGTGCTCTGTAGAATCAAGAAGCTGGATAAGGATTGCTACACGTTCACTGGATTCGTACTCCAAACGTCGGCACTCACTTCGTACCCGCACGAGCTGGATGGAAGAAACGTCGGTGACACATCGAGCTCCTGCAAAGCATGGGTGAAGGAACATGCCGTGTATCATTACTTGGTTAGGTTGTATGTACCCACCGGCCAGTGTGCTGTGAAATCGATCGAGCTCGCGGCCAGAGCCGGAGTGAAACAACTGGAGCACTCAGACAGTTGCGTTTGATTGCGTTTGACTGCGTTTGACTGCGTTCCGGCTGCGAGAAGCCAGGACATCCCTGCTGCTTATATCGCGTGCAAACATGATTCCTTGAATTGGATTCTACGCTTCATACGAAGCACAGATATGCCGGTGTCTGGCTTTTGGTTCTCAACACAACGCAGTTAAACGCACTCAATGAACGTAAGTGTCTCAACCGGCCTTTAGAGATTGCGATTTGCGATGAACGGTGAAGTGAAGCGCCTTTTTCCAAATACAATTGGTCATCTCCCGTTGTTATCGTAGCTCAGGAATAAAGAAAACAAATTCTCGTGGCTCAGTGGTAACATGCTCGCTTCCCAAGTCGCGAGTCGCAAAAATCAATGTGGTGCAACTAATTTTTTTTTTACGTTTTTGAAGCACAGGTTTTGTAACTTTTCAGCGATGTCGGAATTTTCGAGCGGCGAATATTAAAGCTTGTTGATAACATTTAATTTCATAAACTAATATCAGACCACTCAAAGGCCAATAACAGTTCGTGTACAGCATCGCTGTTTTTCTTTTTGTAAAGAAAGATTATGCAAATATTCCTGTAGCTAGGTGTATTAGAGTTGTAGAATTGTTTTATTTGGGCTCCTACAAGATAAGCAGATAGGTTACAATTAGGGCTGGGCGTCGATTAAAAATTTTAACCCGATTAATCGCCACCCTTTAATCGATTAATTAATCGATTAATCGGTTGCGTTGATTTTTATAAATAATATATTAAAAAGAATACAAGAACTCGTCTTGCCTTTGAAGACCTATTTTACTCTCTGTTACACGGCGCAAAGGACATTGACAATTGAGGATACATGTAGTTCAACGATTCAAAGACTCACATATTTTTGCTCCAGCTCCGAAGACAAAGTTGTTCCACATTCTCCGACAGGAAGACAAGAAGTCAAAGCTTGGGCGATGCTTTCTTATTTTTTCAGAGAAAGGGACCTCGATGAGAAGGCGTTGATTGTTGTCTGCGTTTTGGCGGATGGTCCTTGCTGCAGCGGCGTACATGGGTGCTTCGCTCGTAGGTGATACTGAAGCGACCTTACGCTTCCACTGTATGAAAACGGCTTTTTGCAGATGATGCAGTGAACTTCCTTCGAGTTAAAAGCTTCACCACTGGAGTTTACTTTAAACCCAAACTTTCCAGCGAGATTGCCTTTCATACTCGTGAACTTGTCCACTTTTGCGGGCCGAATACTGGAACAAGCAGCCAAGGCGTTGTTAGCTACTGTTGGGACCGAGCGGTTGTCCGGGCTCTTGGTATGCGGCAGGGAGCCGAGTGAGGGCAGGAACTCATGACCTGGCCGGACTCGGGAAGGACCAGGGCGCAGGAGGGGTGTCTCTTATATAACTCTTTTTATATACAAATAGACAGGTTACATCATCTGACGGGAGAACACTCGAGAACACTATGAGAACACATTGTAGCAGCGGCCTGCTGCTCATTTTATAATGTCACATGTCCCCGGATCCCTAGTAGGGAATCCCCAGGGTTCAGGCCTTCACCAAGCCTGTGGGGCCAGTCCCTAACATTCAAGTATGCCCTCCCCCTCTCTCACACACTGCCACACGCGGCACACACACGGAAGGGCCAGACATCCTTGGCCGCGGTGTCGCCGGTCAATCTCGGCGGACAATGGTGCCATCGAACTCGAGGAAGGCGGAAGACATCCATAATTGCAGGCGTCCAGGCTTCCGTGGGTTAGGGGATAATCCCATGGGCTATCTAAGCCGGGGAAATTGAGTAAAGCCCCCTTCTCTGTCGAGGACGTCCCAAGGCTGTCGGGTCGCCGTGCGTCGAGGTCAGACAGCAGAAGCAAGGAGAGGGGCCGGACGGCAAAGACGGCCAGATGACACTGGCGTGGGTCAACCCGATGATCCTTCGGAGAAGGTCACGTCGTCCCCGTGTACCAAGGTGCGTTGGCGACTCCAAGGTGCCTCTCGCTTTGTCTCCGGGCGCAGCTGACCGTAGCCACCTGGCGTCTGGCGACGATGCTCCAGGGCGTTCACCCGTGCCGGTCGGATTAGTTAGGGAAGGTCGTTTCCCAAGGCCTTTCGCAACACTACCCAGCTTGTTTTTTTGCTTGTTTGTCTTGCCTGGGCAGGATGTGTAATAGATCCTCAACACGTGAAGTTTCGCGGTCGTAAAGGGATCAATTGCGGGCCCGGCTTGTTCGTCTGGCCTCGGTAGAACTGTAGTGGATATCCTCGAACACATGACGCTTCGCGAGCCTTGCTCATACTCATAGCACCTGGCTGGGAACAGAAAACCGCTCAGGAGAGAACGACAGGATGCACGCCACGCAGCGTTTTCCTTAACAGAGGGGGGGGGGGCATGAGTCACCCCTAGTTCGGGCAGGTCGTCCAGGATAGAGCCATGCGTGTGTCCAGTTGACTTCTTTTTCAGTACCGATTAAAAACCGATTAACCGGTTAAAAAATTTGATCGCGATTAAAGCCTTAATCGATTAATCGGAAGGTTAATCGATCAATCGCCCAGCCCTAGTTACAATATAAAAATATTACTTGCTACTACGAGTGCAGCTACTTGCATCAGCAATCTTTAAAGTAAAATAAATAAAGCCACGTAACATTCTCACATTTATGCAGCTGCTGGTTGGCTTAAATACCACTACGCTGTGAGTGATGTTTGCATTAAAATAGTCAGTGAAATTTTATGGCTTGTTACCCACTGTAAATTACGGTTTCAAGTCTATTAACACTCAGCTCTACTTGCATTGCGTGACGCCAACTTGTACATACATTTTTTAACCCCATTGTTCAAATAATATTGAAGCTGTATGAGAAAGGTACTGCCACGCACGGTGAGACTGTTCACATTTTATGAATCATATTGGAATGCTTCTGGGGTAGATGTGGTAGCTGATATTTGGGTCGGTCGCGTAACTGCGGCATTGCGGCCCCAAAAGTACTTTACCATTGCTCCCTGAGCTCGACAGCTGCCGAAGCCGATCCACGCCTGTACTGATCAAGCTTCAAACACAGAAAAAAAATGCGAAAGTACCGATTGAAGGGCTTCCGAAGGCCCCGACCAAAGCAAGGCGGAATAGCTGGCCTTATCACGTGATTCTCCATCCTACGTCACGGTCGAGCGATCGCAGCGCTTCAATCGGTCCCGCTTGGGGCCAATAGCTCCACATTTGAACGGGGACGAAACGTTGGCGACGAGTAGTTTATTTTTGCGATGAAAAGAAAAGGCAAATAAAACATTGAATTGTTTTCAGGGACACGCTGTGAAAAGAAAAAGTTTATATACTTTTTTTCTTTATTCAAGGTTCAAAGTTTCTTTTTATTATATACAATGCTGGGGACTTCGAGGTCAAAGGGCTGTGAAGACAGCAGGAAGAGGCAAGGAAGCCATTACAAGTCGATGAGAGCTACCCTTAAGGAAAACACACCTACATAATAGAATGAAAATTTGTCGCTGCATTGTACAAAAAGTTAAATAATATATTCATAATTACATGAGTACTAAACCTTCAATGAGTGTGAGAAGTTTGATCCCCTGTAGTAAAACTTGAATGATTATTATGAAAATGTTAAAACGATACACATTTAGAGTTCAGAATGAAAAGCCAGCGCCACATGAGCGCTCGAAAAAACGCTCATGGGGCGCTTCCTAGCGCGTGACTTAGTTCTAATATAGCGCGCGATTAGCACTTTTGTAGCGCCTTGTTAGCGCTTTAGTAGCGCCTTGTTAGAGCTTCTTGTACCGCAGTTACTGCGGCGGATTAGCGAGTGCACTGCGGTTCTGGTTCCTGTGGTTAGGTGTGCATCAGCAGGACCGGGACATGTGGGACGTTGAAAAACGCGACAAAAACTGTTACATACGCAATTAGTGCACATGTGTGTGGACGGGTTAACGCCCAGAAGAGCCTTCTGGTTGCGGGAAATGTTTTTAGATTATGCTTTCAATTTCAGTGCTGCACGTATCAATTCCTGGCTTTGGGCTTCAACGGTTACCAGTTCACGAATGTCTACCCATTAGTTGCCGAGATATTCAAAATGAATGGTCAGAACTGTGAGTATACCTGCCGTTTTCTTAGTTCCTCCTTGAGATGTCGCAAAGCAACCGACCTCAATTCGAGTTCGACCAGGGTCAACATTTTCAAACTTATAACGCAAAACTTTACAGACAATCAACTAAATTTAAACTTTTGTGCGCATGTGCGAATAGTTAAAAACGAGGTGACATCACCTGACATAGAAAAAGTGAAGTACTTGTTGCTCATATTGTTTTATTGGTTTACGTGATAAACTAAGGCATGAGATATACATATATTTGTGTTTAAATTCGTTTAACATTGGCAATAATTTTGTATGATATAAAGTGGACTACCTTATGCATTATAGGATTTCTTGTATTGGAAATACTGTAAACGACGGAATTTTCGCGCGTGGACCCAAGTTTCGCGAATTTCGCGAACCGCCTCGATTCGCGAACAATAGGTCCCGCGAACAATTCGGGAAATATTTCATCACCTTGAAAGCGGCATTGAGACACCGGGGAAACACGCGTCCAAAAAGCATAACGATATCATTATACGCGATATGTGAATATGATATGGAAAGTATCCTAAAGCAAATAACGCCATAAGTCGGAATTCAGCTCACCTCAAGAAGTTTCTTTGGTACCTTCAGACAATTCCTGCCAGAGTATAGCCGATTCGGATCGTGTCTCTGCGGTTCTCGAGATCCGCATACACTTCAATCAGCCACGCTGCGTGAACGGGCTTCATAACACTTGCTCGCAAGTCGATTTTAACGTCAGCTGCACTTTGTCCTTTCTCCACCACCTCTTTGTACCACTATCCGGCATACCACTGGGTAAAGCGGTTCATCATGGCAGTCTTGGAACACATTAGTTAATGTTTAGGTCGTTCGGTTGCAGGAGTCCCGTGCAGCTTGCCGGGACGAAGACGTACTCAATGTTCTTTGCAGCTAGGTTCTGCAGAAGACTCTTCGTAACGATGTGCAGCGAAGATGTCAAAAATGCAAAGTGCATGTTGACTGGCACCACCCACACGACTCCTGCATGTCCCCACGTACGGAAGGAGAACAGTGTCGACAAATCGCAGCATTGTGGCTTCGTTGCTCCAGTGGTTGTCACTGTGCCACACGTCCCAGTCATTGGGAAACGTGACCTTATCATGGCACCTGTCTGTTTTGCCTGCATATAACACTTGAGAAGGCAAGAGTTTGCCAGAAAGCCCTCGTGGTCATCAAAACGGTGACTTCCCTTTTGTCGTCCAAGCCAACCACCCCAACTTGCTTGGAACCTTGGGCCTCCATCGTCCACTTGCTGGCTGGAACCAGCTTGACACTTGTTTGTTCCAGTTGAGCACCAAGTCGTTGGGAATACTGAAGCGGTTCCCTTCTCGTCGATAGTCTGCATGAACTTCTTCTTGGCACCCTCGAAATCGTTTGGAAAATTTCCGCACAGTCTTCGTGGCCTTACGCTTGACGAATCCAATCCTGTTCAGGAAAGATCTTTGCCCAGGGTCTGTCGAGAACGAGAGTCCCACCAAACTCTGGCAAGAGTGTGGGCTTGGTCGCCCGCACAATGCCCAGTGTAGCAGCGATGCAAATCCTGGAGTTTAAAACCCCGCCCTCGAAGTTTACCAGGCAAGGTAGCCAGCTCTTTTGAATGACAGGACTTGCAGGCTTGGATATATGAGTTTTTCATCCCCTGACGGTGCTCTCGTTGGAGAAGCTTTTCTCTTCCATCGGATAACTTCCTCACTGCAGCAATTGTCACATTTTCCGCAGCATATTTTCCAATCTTACATCTAAGTTCGTCATTGTAAGCAGAGTAGGGCCCTCGTTTCCGCTTTCGGGAGTCCACGGCGGCAGAAGCGGCAATAGCACTTTGATTGGCCGACGTAAAAGAACGCTTATCACGTGTGGTCTAGCATCCCTGTGGGTCAGGCAGTCCCGGCATATGATGATCTTCTGCATTCTCGACCACTGGCTTGAAGTAACGTAGTAAGGACATCGCGGGACAGCAGATTGATGGGCACAAGAAAACGTACCGCACTGACACAGAGCGTGCTGGCGCCGACGACCACGGTACGCAGCCAAGTTTGATTGGCCCCCAGAACCTACTTTGAGTCGGTTTATGTACAATCGTAGGACCGCATCGCCCTTGTCGCTGGCCTTCCATGCAGGGTGTGGACCTCGAAAACTGAACCCAAGAAAGGTTAAGGGGTGTGTGACCCAGTTAGTTTGGACCCTTAACTTATTTACACACACTGGTTTAACCCCAATGCCCTTAGCGGTTGTCCTTTCATGCAGAGGTGTGACCTCGAAAAGTTAACTTGAGAAAGGTTCACATCGAAGAAAACCGATGTGAACACTAACCCAGCCTTTGTCGGCGTCTTCTCGAAGCTGCGAGTAACGGCAGTGACTTCCGGACCATTAGAGGGGGGGTCCGGTGTCAGTCTGGATTCGCGAAAATTAGAACCCGCGAATAATTTTAATTTTTCAACTTTGGCCCAATTCGCGAAAATTTGAGCCCGCGAAAATTCCGTCGTTTACAGTATTTGTTTAGAAATCGGGCAACACTGCCCATAAATTAAACTTCATACAATATTTCTAAAAGTTTGAGGGTTCGTCAAATTAGTCGACCTTCGCGTTTTGACACCATAATACTGATTAAAAAAGAATTCGAGACATGCCTACTTCATGTAGCACCCGACAGCATGCAGTCAGAGAATCAGTGAACCGGAAAAACGGGATTCAAAATGATGGCGAAGCTAGCTGGCCATCCAAAAGGCTCGAGCAGGGAACTCATTTTACGTTGTTCAGTTCTAAGTAGCCTAATAAAGACACGAATAAACATTAAAGAAAACCTCCAGCGGTGTTTAGCGACCCAAACTAAACAAATTTTCGAAGTTCCCCTTACTCTTCCCGGAATGCTTGTCATTATCTTCGAATTCAAATTAGATTTTTCAAAAAACGGCGAATGAGAGTCATGTCGTAACCAACATTCAAATTCGTCCGTGATCTCCAATGGGGTGACGACACATGAAAATCCATGAGACGTCACCGCACTGGAGGGTAACATCGCTTCACGCCAGGCTCACTTCGCGTCCGTTGAAGGGTTTCTGTGTGTATAAAATAAATCAGTGTCACTCTCCGGACCGACATTGGTGATGATATCCTCCACGTAAGGTGCAAGATGTGCAAGATATACACTCTAAAAAAAGGGCATTACCTTACTCCCTTTTGTCCCATATAATACGCACCAAAACTTCATTTCGACGTACAGCGCCCTGTAGTCGAACAGGCGGCCCCAAATTTTACGAGGGGCTTGATAATGGTGCGACATAACTTATTAAATTGCTAAAGTACGTATCAAAGACCAAAGAAAGAAAACACTGAGGTTTTGCAGTAGGGCCAAGAAAACTCCGATAATCTTTTTCGTAGTCAATAATACGTACGTACATTAGCTAACTTAATAAGTTGTACCACACAGCTTTTAAGCCCCTCGTAAAATTTGTGGCCGCCTGTTCAATTATAGGTCGCTGTACGTCGAATTGAAATTTTGGGGTGTATTATATGGGACAAAGGGTGTAATAATACACCCTTTTTTCTGAGAGTGTACGGGGTAGATCGAGAAAATAAAACGCGGTTTTTCGGTGCGCTATGATGAACTACGTGCCGCAGAAGGCTGAAACTTCCCGAGAACGTGATGCCAGCGGTGGTGACAAAATGCGAAAGTCTGAGAACATTACCCGACCTTGATAAAAAGGTACTAGTGAAAAACAAAATTTCTGTATGTGCCGAGGTCCACCTAAGCCTAGTATTCATTATACCAAGAAATGGCATTGGCGCCTGTAGCATTTATTTTCGTGAAGTACAGAAAATCTTGTCTGAAAGAAAAGAGCAAATAATATTGTCCATTGTCACGAGCACGGTATTTTTTCGCTGCAGTGAATGCTACGGGAGCCCATCTTTGGCTCGATAAATATTAGGCGTGATGGACGTCGGCTCATATAACGGTTTTTGTTCCTTGTTGTTGTTTTTTTCTTTTTTGGTAACGTCATGTTTTCAAGTTTTCGCATTTTGTTACAACCACATATAGTGTCCCGTGCTCAGGGAATTTCGTGTTTTTGAGATGAGTATAGCTTATATTTTCCGAGCGGAACTATCCGCGTTTGGTAAAAGCGACGGGGTTGATCATGAATACATAAAATTGAAAGAATAAAACATCAAGCACAAGCACAGGACAACCACGTTCTTTCATGAAAGAACGTGGTTGTCCTGTGCTTGTCCTCCGTGTTTTATTCTTTCGATTTTATGCATCCACGTTTCCTTTTTTTTCTGTTTCGATCGTTCTCTGTGTAAGGATACTGTATACGGTCCGACCAGCGAGATGCATGGCCACGACCACTAA
Organism: Ixodes ricinus; assembly: GCA_037355805.1. Classification (NCBI taxonomy): domain Eukaryota; kingdom Metazoa; phylum Arthropoda; class Arachnida; order Ixodida; family Ixodidae; genus Ixodes; species Ixodes ricinus. The sequence goes on along the minus strand of JAZHYW010028645.1, from coordinate 102,220 downwards.
GGTTTCTTGGTTTCGTAGGCGAACATCTGCCTGCGCGACGACAAGGGGCTCACGCGGTCACGGTGCATCGAGGGCCCGGCTCCGATCGACAAGTGTGGCATCACCGCCCCGTCATCGGTGGTTGAAAAGCCTCGCATCCCTGCCAAGTCATCGGTGGGCGTCCCCACGTGCCTGATTACGGTCAGCGCGCTTCGGAACGGGCTATCGCCAGCGTCTGTGGACTACTTAAGCCCCTGTCGACGAACGGCACTCCGCAGACCAGCGAGATGCATGGCCACGACCACTAAGGTTTCTTGGTTTCGTAGGCGAACATCTGCCTGCGCGACGACAAGGGGCTCATGCGGTCACGGTGCATCGAGGGCCCGGCTCCGATCGACAAGTGTGGCATCACCGCCCCGTCATCGGTGGTTGAAAAGCCTCGCATCCCTGCCAAGTCATCGGTGGGCGTCCCCACGTGCCTGATTACGGTCAGCGCGCTTCGGAACGGGCTATCGCCAGCGTCTGTCGACTACTTAAGCCCCTGTCGACGAACGGCACTCCGCAGACCAGCGAGATGCATGGCCACGACCACTAAGGTTTCGTAGGTAAGCCTGACTACTCACTGTTTCGTTGTGGGTGAGCGGGTTCACATCTCGCTGGTCTGCATTCTCTCTTTTTAGTTTTTGTTTACTGAGTGTTCTTTATAATGGAAGAAAGGGGTGACTGTTTGTCATGTATGAAACCTGTGGCCCCTGATTGTGCGTGCTTGCAATTTGCAGAGTGCACGAACCATTACCATACGGGGAAATGTTCCGGAATAACGGCCAAAGTATTGAAGACGATGACGTCAGAGAGCATTTCCCGGTGGCGGCGCGGGACGTGCAAGCTGCATGCACAGCGCCAGTCAGTGTCCCCAGAGAAATTGGGGAGCGTGTCAGGACAAGGATCCCAGGAGGGGAGCCTTGAATAACTAGTGCAACAGAACGATGCTATCAATCGTAAACTGACTGCCCTCCTGATTAGAATCGACGCGATTGAAAAGTCGCTGGAGACTCAGACTGGAAAAGGTGATGAGCTGATGTCTAAGATCGAAAACCAAGGGAGGACGATTGAGGGCATTGAAGAATCTATGCATAACCAGTCAGCGAGGCACGAAGAGCTGATGGCTAGACTGGACAGCCAAGACAAAACAATTAAGGGTCTAGAACAGAAGGTGAACCAATTAGAAGAGAAAATAACTCAAAGGGACGAAGAAATCTGGGCACTAAGAAAGGCCGTCGACAATGCGGAACAATATTCCCGAAGGCAGAACATCGAAGTTCACGGAGTCACTCAACAACCCAACGAAAACCTGTTGGAGGTAATTAACGACATTGCTACTAAGCTAGGCGTGCCACAACTCGCAACCTCTGACGTCGAGGCTGCCCACAGACTAAGAGCAAAGGAAGGTAGACCAGCACCCATACTGGTGAGGTTCAACGAGAGGCGCACGAGAGACGTTTGGGCAAAAAAACGAGCTAGTCTTAGGAGCGAAAACATTTACATTAATGAAAACTTAACCCGAGCAATCAAGAATTTGTTGTGGACAACAAAGGCATGTGCCAGAGAAAAAAAAATGCAAGTATACATGGGTAAAAATGGAAAGATTTTTGTGAGACAGAACGAGGGCGCCGCAGTAATTCAGATTGAGAGCGAAAGAGATTTCGCCAAAATTAGATAATCATGCAGTCTTCCTTCGAGTCTTTTGAGGAATGGGACGCTTACACAGAACAGTCAATAGCAAAGGACGGTGGCGTGAATACAAAGTTAAGTTTATTACATGTAAATGTGCGAAGCATCTACAATCATTTTGATCAGTTAATGGTGCTTTTGGCGGGCCGGCTTCCTCTCCTTGATGTGCTTATACTAACCGAGGTAAATTTACACGAGGCATCTTGTGCGTCCTTTAGTCTAACAGGTTTTCATTCCTACAATATATGCAGAGAAGGCAGAAGGGATGGGGAATCTTATTATACATAAACAACAACTGTTTATCCGATAGAATTGATGTTAAATTGGATAATGCAGAAATTTGCGCAGCAGTCGTAAATAAGGATAAGTTTTCCTATGTAGTTTGTGCCGTTTATAGACCACCCAGTTCCAATTTAAACATGTTTTGTGATGAATTATCGAAGCTGCTTCCGAAATTCGATAACAATAAATATTTAGTTCTTGCAGGAGATTTTAATATTGATGTTTCGAATGAGTTAAAACCTGGAGTGTTGTGCTATCTTGACACCCTTTCTGCTTTTGGGCTTGAAAATGTTATTCAGGATTATACACGGAAGAACATTACGGTGATAAAATAACAAAGACATGTATTGACCACATAGTTACTAGAATAAGCAACTTAAACACATTATCTGGAGTAATCAAGCAGAAGCTTGCTGATCACTATATAACGGTTCTTTTAATATTAGGGGAAGATATACGTGGAAACCCAACAGTGGAGGACGAGTATAAAACTGTACTAGATAGCAACAAAATTGATAGTTTTATTCAGAGGTACGATTGGAATTCCTTGCTGGACTATGATCACCTAACAGTCTACGAAAAGCTGGTTCACCAATTTCAGGATATTTATGCAAGCGCTACTAGAAAGGTGAAATTAAAAAAAGAAGGCCCGAAAATGTTTGGATAAATCCGGAAATATTAGAATTGTGTCATCAGAAGGAGAGTCTTTGGAAACGATGCAAGCAAAATCCTGGTGATATCATGCTTAAAAAGAGTTCCGTGAAATGCGCAACAAGGTTACAGCTATAATTCGTTTGGCGAAACGAAATTATTATGTAAACCAGTTTAAAGCTTCGACTAGAAATCCGAAAGAAACGTGGAACTTGGTTAACCAAATAATTGGCAGGAAAACTAAAAATAGTATTGATGATACGATACAAAAACATTTTAAAGAATCTAGTTCCTACAGCGAGTTAGCAGAAATGTTCAACAAAATCTTTATCGACGACGTAAAAGAAATCAAAAATAATATACCGGCGACCAGCTTAAATGACGTTTCCCCAACATGCTGCGTCAACTCAGCTTATCTTCCAGATATGACAGAAAGTGATTTGTTGCGTATCATCCCCGCTATGTCAATAACAAAAACGGCAGGAATCGACAATATCCGAGTTAGAGACATACGCTACAATTTCGATAAAGTAAAACACGTTTTGCTTAAAATAGTAAATGACACACTGCACACCGGAAATATTCCTAAGGGTTTAAAAGTATCTGTGATAAGGCCGTTATACAAAAAAGGAAAGCAGCAAGAGGTCGGGAGCTACAGACCCATATCAATCCTACCATTCATGACACACGTAATCGAAAAATGGGTTCAAATAGCAATGAATAATTTTTGCGACAAATTTTCCCTGATAAGCCCTATGCAGTACGGCTTTCGACAAGAGAAAAGTACCATTACTCTGCTGGAAGATTTCGCTGACTGCATTACCGAAACACTCGATAAAAACAAAATAGCCCTAGCTCTTTTCATTGACCTGTCAAAGGCATTCGATACCATCGATCATTCGTTATTATTGAAAAAATTATATAGTATAGGGTTTCGGGGTCCTTTTTATCAATTTTTTGAGAATTACTTCAAGGATAGATTCCAAATGGTTAAGATAATGAATAATCTTAGCAGCCCGGCTCAAGTCCAATTCGGGGTGCCACAAGGAAGTACTTTGGGACCTATGTTATTTAACATTTATATAAATGGGTTAGGATTTCTGCCCCTTGAGTCAAAAATGTTTCAATACGCGGATGATACCGTATTAGTTTTACCACATGAAAAGTATGATGAAGCAATTTCTGTTTTTCAGAGAGACATTGATATGATAGTTAGATGGTTTGCTGCAAATTTTATTTCTGTGAATGTTGCAAAAACGAAACTGATGTGTTTTCGAAATCCGCACAAACAGATTTTAATATCTCCAAATATTTGCTTGCACTCGGTACAGTGTCTGAATTGTAGCTGTAAACCTTTAACATACGACAGTTCAGTTAAATATTTAGGCGTCTTTGTTGACGAACACATGCTGTGGAATGCGCAGGTGGAATCTGTTGCAAAAAAACTACGAGTCATATCTGCGTATTTGTATAAACTCAAAAGTATGTGCAGCTTGAAGATAAGATTACTTGTGTTTAAATCTTTGGCGGAAGCTGCGTTACGGTACGGTATTACACTGTACGGTCATTGTTCAGAATACAAAACAAGAGCGATAGATAGGATACTAAAACACATGGTAAACAACATATCATATGGAACTTCATATCAAGCATTGGAAACTCAAGAGAAAGCTAAAAACTGGGCATCCTGTTTTTTAAAAGCTTTTTACATACGTAGCAATAACAAATAATTATTTCAGTAGTTCCTACAAAACTGCCGTAAATAAAAATAGAGATTTGAGACGTACTGAAAGATACGTCATTCCGAAAATATACACACTGTATGGAAAGAAAAATAGAAATCATTACATTCCTTCCTTATTTAACGAACTCCCAGAGTCCCTTATGAATATAGAATCCACTAGGGCACTAAAAAGGAAACTAAGGAATTGGTGTCAAGCATCTGAGCTGTAGATATCGTAGCCTGACCGTTGAAGATATTTCGTACTTTTATTTTATGGTTGCGTGAGTAGACGTGGCTATAAGCACCGATATTTCGTGCTCTAAGGTGTTCCTTTTTGTATTGATTTATGTTGCTAATTTTGTGTTCCTTTCATTTTTTTTTTGTGCTGCGGAGTGTTTTATTTTGTTTTTTGTAACAACATGTATTCTATCTGGTCGCCTGGCCCCACATACAAGCAGAATGCTGCTTTTGTAGGCCAGCGCTTTATTTTGTATCACTTGATTTGAAAATAAAAATTGAATTGAATAAGGTGTGTCAGCCATCGCTCTGATTGTACTGGGGATTCACACAGGAACTACTTTATTATTATTTTTTTGTTGTTGGCAAAAAACAGTTTTATTATTTCCTAGATACTGGCATATTTCTTCCGGTATATTGTCGCTGACAGTTTAAGAAAACGCGAAAAGTGGCTTAAGTATATATACGCCTCTTGCTTGATAGTTAGAATGATGATGGTGGTGATGATTTCTTCATCAGCGTTCTCAATGGGTTATGCCACGGAATTCGAAGTTGTGGGGTTCTGCAGGGCACTGTTAGTGTATTAGTAGGGATATGAGGCGAAAGATAAGTGCTAAGGAAAAGGAGGGGCTTATCTTTCCCTTCACTTACCTTTGCCTTCATAACCCCGCCACGGCCCCACTGCCTGTATAACTATAATAAAATGTTCGGTGTTCCAACACCCCGCATTTCTTAAATAGTCCGTGACAATACACCGCGTCATCATTAAAATTCAAAATCATGGCGGTTGTACAGAGACAACCCCACTGAACACGTTGTTCTCCCGTTCTTCCCCGCAGTGACTGCGCTCGAGTACCTGGCGTCCTATTGCGACGATGCCTCCAACGCCGGCGAACTTTTTTGTCAAGTCCCGTCGACAGTCAATCATTCCACCGGTGGCCCGCGCATTGTGTACAAAGTCTTCTCACCCCAACCCGACGAAAGTACGGTAAAGTTTACTTCTTTTCTTTTTTATACGATGTCCTTGCACGAAACAGGGGCATATTATGACGTCACATTCACTTTTTTATTACGTGCATTAGTTCACCGGTTGTTATTGTCTTTCATTACGAACGGTGATATATTCTGACTCAGTGGCTCCGAGGCCAAGCGCCGAGGCCTCCGGAACCTTATTGGGAGGGTTTGAATACCTGCCGAGAGGCCCGCAATCTGACAGAGGCTTCTTGCGGAGAAAGCGTCGTGTATCCGAGGTTTCGGTCGCAAGTAAAAAGGTCCCCCGGTAGTCGATATTACTTCCCAGTCTTCCTCGGGGGCTTGCCATATGCCCTTCCTTTGTTGGGCAGGTAAAAACAACCGCACATTACTTTTTTCTTTTTATTATATCTAAACGTTTGCAAGTGCGGTTATTGGTGTTACATTGCTTATATTAAGGATTCTGTGTTTTCGGTCTTTGAGTCGGCATTAATTTAAAATAAAATACTCTGAATAGAAAATGTATTTCAATGAAAAAAAAAAAAAAACTCAGACTTGATTTAGGGAACGCAGTCATGTGCTTGAATCGTCTGCTTTCTCGGGAGCAACATTAATACATTTATTTTCCTTCTCTTGTCGGTACCGACACCTATTAGGGTTACACGTATGTTCCATTGAGGTTGGAGAAGCCTCCGCTTGTTTTCTACAACACGAGCCCTGATCAACGCCGATTTTCAGCCCGGCACCGAGAAGTGCACCGAAAAACACCGAATATTCGAGGGAAACAAATAAGGCCCGCAAAAACATTTTCCATTACGAAGAAAAATAAATCTCGAAAATACGAAAACATGCCTCACTAAAGCACGGAGGGCTCTAGGTACAGTTGTTCTAGAGAACTCTTCTCGCGATCTGATTAGTTCCCGTCTATCGTAAACAGCCCGCGTCTTGCAGTTTGTCCACAAGGAAAGCAGTCTCATTGCGTGAAAGAGTTTCCAGGCCAGGGAAACCATGCCATAAGGAGGGCCTCACGAATCCCAAATAAAACTGCAGATTTAACCTGATGTAAAGCCGATCATGAAAGATTTCGAAAATTGTTTCGCTTAAGTGCGCGCGCGCGCCCACCCTCACGCACGCACGCACGCAAAGTGCGGGCACTTCAACACCAAGCAGTTCTATAGGGTTGTTGCTTTCAGCCATGGGGCGCCAGCGCGACCTTAAGGCGCGACCATGTAAAGCTTGTATTAAGCATAAAGCGGCGCTGCAGCGTATGGTTATGCACAAGTCAGGGTCGTTAACAAGCGTGTGTCAGCATCTGTCTACGCAGGGTAACAAAGCCTATAAAACAACTTTTAAAAAAAAGTCTAAATACACAACAGGAAAGTGCAGCTCGCGCCTTTGGTGTTTTATCGAAACGATAGCAATGCTTTGCTTGCTCTTATTTCGTTCTTGTTATTTTTCGAAAATTTATATAATCCGATGAAATTCTTCCACGTTGGCGCCCGCGAGCAATGGGAGCTCGGAGCCCGTAAAGACGCGCAACCGAAGCGACGACCGAAATATATTCGATTTTGCTCGCCAGAGGCGTTGCTCACACTCGAAAGCTACAGGCCTGTCGACCAGACGTCCACGCGATTGAATTCCAATGTCAATTTAATCTCTCTGCTACGTTACTTGAGAATCGTTCATCGTAATGTGAGTGCGACTGCAACGCATTACTCTGTAGCGGAAAGATGCGATATTCTACGAAATATTATTTATATTGTGCATTCTGCTTTTGTCTGCGGATTTGTAAAGGGGCGACCAATTGCATTGCGGGAAGGCGAATACGATATACGAAAACGTTGCAATAGACGACAAGTACTGTAAGCGGTGATAAGCTAAATTTTCTCTGCACTATAAATGCCGTAGATTTTCCGCTGTATCTTTACATGAGAAACTGGCGGATCTTTGGGGTATTTATTTTTTTAATGTCGCTGTTTTTCAGCCTACGTATAAAATGTTTATCGAAAAGTTCAAGTCTGAGAATGGAGGGTTTAAACAAAAATGGTCATAAGTGAAAAAAAAATTACCAGAAAACGTCATTTTTTCGGTTTTAACCAATTTTATATTCTTGACAGAAAAATATAGTTGTCGGTGCCTTTCAGTTTTAACTGATTTTATCATTTTAACAGTGACGGATGTTTACCGGTCTTCTTCGGTTAAAACAGGAAAGACAATAACCTACGCCTATATTAACACATGTTACATACGCGAAACCCTGATATTTTGGAGATACGTACCCCAAAAGTACAAACACATTAGAAACTCGTGCTGAACCAGTTGAATGAACAGAATCTATTTTAGTACTCACTTTTATCAGTCCATTCCGATAACGATAGCTTGTTCGGTTTCTGAATTTGGTTGCAACTGTTTAATCCCAGTATTTACTTGCAGTGTGAAGCGAGCGAAGCCTACCAAAGCGTGCTCCCAACCGACGTAAGTTTTTCCTTGATTTTGGGGGCCAGGTTACGCCAGATATCATGACATGTAGGCAAACCAAAATAGTTTCTACGTAAATGTTTTGAGTGACTTCTTTTTTTAACGTTCGTATTGCCAGCACGACATAAATAGGCATGTTCACCCTCATAAACGTCAACCACTCTGTCGTATGTTTAGTGCATTATAAGTAGGATTCCATACATTTATTTGAAATCCGGCGCTTGTCAAGTCTACACCTTCCTCCTTGTTTTTTGTGCGCTCGTTCTAGTTATATCATGAACCAACTCGCCTGCATTTCGACTTTGACACTTTAGCCCCCTGTCACGAATGGAAGGTGTTATTGAATGAGAAAACACTAGCTTCAAGGAAATATGTTTTTTCCTCAGCTTTATTTTCGTTTTGAGCCGAAACACACCCCAACAAAATTGCCCGTGTTTTTTTTTTTTTTCTGGAAGCATACATTTTATTTTGTTTCCTTCTCTTATCGCCTTTCTTTTGTGCAACGATTCTCCATGGATGAATAGAGATATTATTATTATTGTTATTACCGGGACGTTCTTGAATCATTCGGGTCACGCGCATGTTCCTTGGAGGTCAGGAAATTTCATGCCCTAATTGTGTTTTCAACAACACAAGAAACCGATAAATACCAACTTTTTTAATCTACACTAAAACTTGACGTCGAAAAACATTTAATGTGTGCGAAAAAGTGAATTCCCCAAGAAAACCCGAATTTAAAAACAAATATTAAAGCCCCGAACACTACGAATCCTATGTTTATAGGAGCGCAACGTAAACTTTCGACTTCGCGTTCACAAACATGAAACAGGTGTTCATACTCTTTTCTCTTATTTTCCAGCCAACCTTCAATCGGCTCATTGTAAACCAATTTGTGGTAAGATTTTAACACATAATCTGTTCTATCGGCCGAACTCTGTGAGAAAACTGTCACGAAGAACCGTCACGAAAAACCGTCGCGAAAGACCTCATGGGACATCATGATCCCACGTGACTATGTGATGTCACGGTATCGAGCTACCAGCTCTCTGACGTTATGACGTCACGGGACGTCATAATGTAGCGTGACACCGTGCCTTTGTGAAGTCACAGGGTCGCGTCCCGTCATGATCATGACATCACGTGAACCTGTGCACGTCATGGCCTCACGTGACCGAGGTCTACGATGACCTGGTGTCGAGTGAACTCGTGAGGCCATCCCACGTCACGCTGTCACGTGACACGCTGACGTCACGTGGCGCCACAACATCTCACACATACACATAGCATGTGCCCGGCTCATATTAGCACCACATTCTATGTTCCCCTGTGTTGGTCAGCATGATCAAGCTATACCCTTGCTTCGGGTGGAGTTGTACATTGGCTCAGGGATGGACAAAATACTCGCGAAAATGTATCGAAAAACAGATACACAATACTTCGGCAAAATTGTACACTAATTCATATCGAATTACACTTTAGAGTAAAGTATTAAAGTACAAGATAGAAATACAACGAAGGGTTTTCTATTAACTTCAAATACGTTTACAAATACATTTTGTTCCCATTGTATCACAACTTAGACTTAAATTAGACACCGAAGATAAAGACCATGAACAAATAAAAAGCAAAATCTACACTAAAAAAAGGATTTGTTTTTTAAAGGTTTTTTGACGCCCCAAGCACTCGTTCAGCTTGTGAATAACGGTTTCGCCTCAAACACTCCTGCACACTAGAAAGGAAACTGGGTGATGAAGACCTCTTCCGCATCAAGAAAGAAAATTAAAAGAACCCCTTATAGTTTTTTCACAAAGAGCCTTTTTAGGATAGTAAAGTTGAAAGCTGAGCTAGCCTTTTTAGGCGGTGCTTTAAAGACCTTTTTATGGTGCTAAATAGGGACAAGCCATAGAACCCCTAAAAGTTATGTTTTGTTTTTTTTAAACCAGATTCTTATGGAGTGTATAGGTACCAATACTAAAGCGCGTAAAAGGAAGTTGCAGCTTTCGAAATAAGAGTTATTTTTCATATGATAAACGGATACACTTGCTTCGCATAGCGCAGCAAGATTTTTGGTTTTTCTATTACTGTCATCGCAAACAAGAGTACCCACAAAGCATATTTGATTGCGAAGAACTGTACTCAAAAAGCGCCCAGATCATTGCAACAATGATCTGGGCACTTCTTGAAATAAAAGAAATATATATTTGAAATACTACGTTTTATTTAAATAAATTGACGAACGCATGTCATAATATGTAATTAAATACAAAATACTCAAAGAACTTGAAATAGTACTTCCAATATTGTATTTGAGATAATACCGACCCCGGCCTTGGCCATTTTGGATGTTTCAGAAGCGCAAATAGCAAGACAAAAAACCAAACTTTGTCCTAAAGAACAGTTCCACATGGGCTCTGGCGCTTTCGATATACTCCATCCTAGACTACCAGGAGAAGGAAGTAACAAGCGCTTCTTTTTTTTTTGTAGTGTCTCATCAACTTCCGGTCACCGTACATGATCATAGGGGTGTTTAGTGATTTTGCGTGCTACCTTGGCCAACTACTCGACCTGACAGAATTTACGGGATTACCGATGCAAGAGCAGCTGGAGACAGTGACGTCACAACTGTTGACCGCAGGTGCCTGTAAGTACGCTCATGTTTAGGGGTCCTGGTTTTGGCAATTTCAAGGACTTCCACTACCTCAGTGTTTTTTGTTTCTTTATATAAAGATTATCCGAATTTGTTTTTATTAGTAGCGCTATAATATTTAATAAAATATTAATGCTTTTGATAACAACAGCTCGAGTCAAAGGAACTGTTCCCCATTTGAAGCCACTGTATAAATGCTTATTTTAGCTTCTCGATCAAGTGAAGATGTTGTATAGGTGGACAAAAATAATGCATTTTGTGTATCAAAATAATTTTTAAAAAATTACACCATCTTTTCGAGGGGAACCATGGGGTGATGCGGAGCATTGTGTTGTTTCCGAGGAAAGAGTCAGTTGCGTTCTGACGTCAAGAGATGGCGCCACCGACTGCCCTAGCGTCACCCCCTACGCTAGCCTTCGTCGCGGCTCGCGGCAGAAAAATTTGGAACGCTCGCCGTTTATTTTTTTTCCACACTTGAAGGAGAGGAGACTAGAGGAGGAGAGTTGCGCGTGCGCGCGCGGTGTGAGTAGAAGCGAACGAACGCGCAGTGCACGCAGCTGGTAGAGAGAGCGAGCGGAGAGAGTAACGCGCAGCTGTTGGAGAGAGGGAAGGAGGAGAGTTGCGCGTGCGTAGTGCGAGTGCGGACTACGACGCCAAGGCCGCGGGACATAGGCTCGAGCAAGAGATGATCCGCATCTAAAAAAGGAATTAGTGTATTTGGTAAAGGAGTAAAAAATTACGATCCTGAATTCACCACCTGCGGTGGCCTGTCTGCTCACAAAATGTCTCATTGGCGCAACTGCCGGCAGATAGAAGCAGGTAAAAGTAAGAAGGCAGAAACTAATTTCCGATTGTAGACGATGCGTTCGAGTCAAATCAGCACCATCTAGAATAATAAGGGAATTCGAACGCCCCTCTTCTTCCATGGAACGTCTCCACAGTCGGATGGCACCGACTGAGCAATTAGACCCGAGCTCTATGCCAAGCGCCTTTGGGCGCGTTAATTGGACACGAACCGCAGCCGAACAGTGGCGTAGCACCCGTATCCAATCCGTGTCTTCGCTCCATCTCACCGCGATGACGTCAAACATCTAGTGCACAGGCTTTGATTATTCTAGGCTGTGTTGGTCAAATGCGGCTGATTTTATTTTCCCAGTATAATGCATTATTTCGTTATCTTCACCAATAGACTCAATGAACGCAAAACCAACAAAACATATTCTTTATCAGGTTATATCGGGTGTACCTCAGCAGCTGTGGCCCCCGGTGGGCTGTTGCACCAATCAGATATGTATTTCGTTAGAGCAGAACCCCTGCAAAATATTGATGGTCACTGATTGGCTTCAAAATTGGTTCAACAGTTTAATAGACATATCTTAACTAGTAACACATGTTACAAGTCGAAGTACTTTTTTTCTCGCGAAGGTATGGAATTTTTAAATTCGGTCCGAGAGGCGGAGAGGCTCCACTAGCTCCACCGAAAATGTTACGTCAAGCCTAGGTGGGACAAGCTACCCCCGTTACAAAGGGTACATATCAGCATCCATCAATCCATCACCTGGGTTGGGGGGGGGGGCGGGGAGAACAGCTGGTTCCTGACAGGTTAAAAGAAGGTTAATGACGCAAAAGGGCCAGGACGAAAATAAGAAAAAAATAAAAGAAAAGAGGCAGCAGAATAATTATGTCACTCCAGTGGAAAGCACAAAAAAGTTGAATGTTGGTTTTGGTATACCCTACATTACCGTTTCCTCAATAGCTATTTTGAACATAGAAAAAATAAATAACCTGCCGTGACGCTCGAAGGAAAATGCCATTGTTTAAACAACGATGCAACAATTTTTTTTTCTTTCCGCAAATACCGCTTATAACGACTCTCTGACGTTAATGACCGATAAACACGAGTTAGTTTTTCACGCCACGCAGTAGAAATCGCAGAAAAAAAAATAAAGACGTTTGCCATTTCCTGTAATGCCGAATTAGAGCGCAGGTCTTGAGTAGGAGGAGGGGAGGGTACGGAGAAGAAGGCATACATTCGTCGTGACCGTCACGAGTAACCGTGACGTCACGTGTGACGTCATAATGGGAACCGTCCCATAATGCAACGCGAGGGCCACAAGTGACACCCGCGCGCTGCATCACGGGACGTTTCCCATAATGCACTCGCGGTTACGCCGACGGCGACGCTGACAGCGACGTCGCTCAAGCCGGAAACGGGCGATTAAAAGAGCTACATTCTAAAAACGTGCAGCGTGTATACCCCATCAACTCGAGCCAGAGCAAGCGGCCACGTGATCTGGAGCCGATTATATGTCGCCAATGTTGATCATGGCCACGCGCTGGGGTTGGCAAAGCACAGGACACGCGCTGAGCTCCAGACATTGTTATGGTTCGGCTATCGTCGTCATTGCAGCGATTGGACATGATCCAGTACCCGAATGCCCGTCAAGCTATTGATTATCTCGAGCCCAAATCGAATTCTCACGCAATGCTCGGGTTCAATCTATGCACCGCATTCAAATATCGTCACTTGTGTTGACACTGCGACCCCCCTGCTACATCATCAAGTGCGTGCAGTCGTGCATTACTACTGCGTCGTGCACGTAAAGACCCCAGGCTAGCGGTTGTACTGCACTGGCTATATTGCCTCGTCTACGGCTGAGAGACATGTCGCTCGTTGAAGGGAGACTAACTTCAAGGCTGCATGAACATACCCGCAACAATTTTTTTACGTCATCAAGTATTGCGAAGGAGAGGTTGAAAAGAAAAAACTCGCGTTTGTCCTTGGAATTACACCGCAACAAAAGGAGTTTCTTGGTCAGTGGTGCTGCCTGCGAGTATACTTGGGTCCCACTGGAGGCAATAAGGCCCAGGCGAATATCGTTGCAGACATCTGTTTAAGCCGCAGTCACACTTCTACTACATCATAAAAAAGACAAAAGACAAATGACGGTCATGGCACATAGGCAATACAAAACAAAAACTGTCACTAGACATGTACGAAACATTCATGTGTATGAACTAAACATGCTTCAAATACGCTTGAGGTGTGACCCCAGTTAACTCTGTCGTAAGGTCAACAACGAGCAGAGCGTATTTTGTATGACCTATGGGCAGTGTGTCTGAGGCTTTCGTTTGTTACTCTTCATTGAGGGAAGATCTCTTTTTTTTTAATTGTGATACACGTTACATTATCTTTAGACGCCTCCGTACAACGCCTTAGCTCGATGCGTTAAGAAGTTTATTTATGCGGACACTCCAATGAGCCAATCATTTCTTTGTCTCACGTGGTATCCTGTTTTTTTATTGGGAATTAGTATGGTCTCTGTATCGGGCATACTTCGACTTCTACACTTTAAATAGGCCCGTTGTTTTTATTGCATTTTGAGCGGCAATGGCACCGATGAATGGTGTGAGATAGGTCCATGGCAAGGTCGAATAAGCCTTTCCATCTACAAATCACATCACGAATGTGGCAGCGAGAACGATGCTAGTTTATGAGTCGTCACGCTCATGCCCACAGCGTGGACCTCGATTTTCGGTGAAGACAATTTTAACTGGTCATTTTTGAAGAGTTACAAGATTACTTCTGTTGAATTAATGAGTGTTCTTCGAGTACTTAAACGCAAATAAACTGAAGGAAATGAGATGGCAGCGCGTGGGTACGTCAGAGCTCCTAGCTCTGATTGGAAGGATCAAGCCATCCGACTTGACCAAAAGAAGCACAAGCGCCGCGACAACAAGAAGCGCCGCAAAGCACCGACAGTTAAACCAAAGGACATCGTCGTATTTCAGCGCGAACGGAAGTTTTACTGGAGAGTTTCATAATCTACTGCCGAAGTGCGAGGGACGGTATGTTGTCAAGAAGCGGCTTTCTAACAAAACCTATCTAATCGAGGACATACCTAAGAAACAACCAAAAGTCAACGTTTTTTTACGAACCTACAGCCCCAATCGATAAACTAAAACGTCTCGATGTTTTTGACGCGAGAAATCAAGAAAGTGGAAAAAGTTCAAGTGAGGACGCTTAAAGGGAACGTGAATCGGTTCTGTATTTGAGGAAAGAAAACACTTAAATGTTCTTCATTTGGCCTCCAGGATTACGAATATCGAGATTAGTTTTCCATTTGGTGCACGGAGCTGCAGAAAATCATTTTCTAAGTACTGCTAAAGCCCTTCTTCCTGGGGCGTGACGTCATACACGGAGTTTTCAAAATCTCCGCTCTCACGCATCTTCAGCGCCTGTCAAAGCTATGCACGCGCACTCTTGCTATTTTCAGAAAGGTTAGAAAAACACATCACGAGTGGTATCAGTGTCGGGGAATATTCGGCCCTCTTTTGTTTGGCGACAGACACAGTGGCACTATCTCTTGGGTAGCCCCGGCACACTTCCGGTTCACGGAAGTTTCCAAATTTGTTACTCATCATTATTTTGTCATAACAGTGAATTAAGTTTGACAGGTCTATAAGTGGCCATTTCAAGAATATAGCGTGTTTATTTGATTTCACAAATACTGCCAAACCCGCCGTATTGTTCAGAACGGAAAGTCGTTGGGGGCTATTTGCACACTAGCGCCACCACATTTCAACTCATGCGAGAAAAAAGCGAATATCTGGCAAGCCTGCAATTGCACCCGCTGCCCACACGAGCGAGACCGGCTTGGCGGCCGAAAGATCTGGGTATGACGTAATGACTGGTGGAGGTTTTTCGTGTTTTCTAGCCTTTAGTTACATCGTCGGAGAAGACGAAAGTGATATTCAGACTCACGGAATAAAAATACGCCAAATGTCAACTCTAACCTTTTTTTTTTTCAACAGCTTCCGCTTAATATTCAGGATGACCGAGTCTTATAGGGCCATCCTGGAAGAGGACAATCAAATTGTGCGACATCCGTGTCACGATTCGCGTGGCGCACAAGTCTTTCCTTTAACAGGCACACGTGCGGGGCGCACATTGCACCTTTCCTTTAGAGGGGTACGGAAACGAAATGACGTGAGCGCGAGCTCTCCACCTCTCGCTTCAAAGTCGGCCAGCGAGAAGCGCAATGGGTATCCCGCTCGTGACGTCAATAGTTCTTGCACTGCCAAGGATACTGTAGTTGCCAGCGTTGCCGCTTGGTGGCGTCAACGCGTGACAATCTCGCCTTGTAATATCCGAGGACTATAGCTAGCCCGTAACGTTGTTCGCGGCCATACCGGCATTTTATGTTACACGAGCGTTTGGTTCAGCGTGTTAGTTTCACACCGCAGTAGTAGTAGCTAGGGGAACCAGTAAATATGAATAACCATTACTGCCCAGCAATGGTGGCACCTCGAAGCTATGGAGGCCATATTTGAGCGCGCTATTCACTGCGCCTCCAAGGGGGGGGGGCTTGACAGGGGTACCCGCATTCTCATATCAAGCACCTACCTAACGTCTGCAAAAAACGGCGATCTTGATGGTGTCGAATGCACGTTGCAGAAGTACTCAGGAAGCTTCAACATAACGGAACAACATCGACCACATTTATAGGAAGAAATAAGTGCAAACATTTCGTTCCCGTACCCCTTTCATTCGGCCTCCATATCCGTTGAGGTTCTAACCGCAGCTCAGAGCACGTGAAGTGAAAGCTCGCGCTGCAGAACCTTGCCCGTTTCGATCTGGATGAGCATCGTACAGGCACGCGGTCGCGTATCGCTACTGCGTGACGCACGTTAAAGACAGGCGAGCAGTCGTACTGCATTGGCTAAACTTCTCATCTGCAGCGGAAACCAGTGTCGCCGCATTTCAAAGGCGGACCGACCTTACGCTGTATAAACACGAACGTCAAGTTTGGTTTTGATTTGATTTTGTCCGGGTGTTTACCCATGCTGTGTCTCTTCAACAGAGCCAAGAAGAGCGTCGTCTGCCCCTCGCGCAATGTCTCCGCGTTTGAATGACGGGCGCCAGCATTCCGTCTTTGAACGCGTTGGAAGAATGGGTAGAGACCACCGTGGTAGAGACCAAGGCAGTCCATTACAATGTGAGAACTGTAGTACGTGTCTGTTGAACGCCCGACCTCCACCACGCGCTCCATGCCTTCCGCTGTGCTTTGGCTGCGCACGCACACCCGAGGTGCGCAAGACGCCTAAGCGTTGCCGAAGCGTCGCCGACTCTTTGCCGAATCGTTGCCGAAGCATTGCCAAAGGTAGAATGCTCGTACTGGGGCGGCTCACCTGAAGCTCCTCCCTGCCGTTCTCACTTTGTCAGTGACTAGTAGGTACACACTCGTCAGTGTCTACGCAACGTTACATAGAACCACTCAGTTGGGAAACTGCCATAGAGACTGCTCTGAAAAAGTGGCACCGATCCGTCCACGAGAACCGAGCTAATGGCGATCCCAACGCCGCCATTTCTCCCGCAGCGGCCAGTCCAGGAACTGCACGTGACTTCCATTTTCGTTGTAACAGGCCGTTTTGGGGCCAGAACAGGTGTGAAAGGGGCTTCGAGGTACAGCCCCCGACTCCCAAGCGGACGCGCCGCGGATTACGACCGCGGTTAGTATGCACCTAACTCAGGACGCGCTACCTGAAATCCCCGCTGAGGCACGGTTGTATAAAAACAATATTAATTATACTGCAAAACCTTACGAACTAAAGATTTTAGAAAACAACACGCGCCCTCCATTTTGTATTAAACTCCAATAAAAGTTACCACAAAAAGAGTTTTTTCCGTTAGTTTTTACGCAAAAACATGCTTTCTAGAAGCTCAAGGCGACCACAGTTAAGACAAATGATACAGAGTGGCGCTGTTGTCGTATTTAGCTCGGTCTCGGTGGACGCCAGAGGCCCAGGTTTCAACAGTGAGTTTCCCAACTGAGAGTTCTAGTAACGTTGGTGTCTACCAACGTTAATAGAATACTCTGTTGGGAAACTGCCATGGGAGCCTGCTTTGAAAAAGTGGCTACGATCCGCACTCGAGAACGGAACTAGACGCGGTCGGAACGCCGCCATTTCTTTCGCAGCGGCAACTCAGGGAACTGCACAGCTGCACGCATTTGTTCAGGACGAGTCACGCAAGGGCCGGTGGCGCCATCTCGCAGGGCCATGTCATAGTTGCTATATAAAGCAACTTATATGTTTCGACTCAGAACTAAAGGTTGGCGCTGTTTTCGTATTTAGTTTGGTCTCGGTGGACACCAGCGGTTGAGGTTTCAAGGGTGAGTCTCCCAACTGAGTGTTTTCGTAACATTGGTGTCTACCCACTAGCCTTTCCATCAGAGCATGGCGCTTTGACGTCCCCGCGTGCTTTCATATCCTTCTCTTCCCCAGTTTCTCGTCGCATGGCCGTTTGCAAGCAGTCACGCTTTAAAATATGGTCTGGCGACCGAAGATGAAAAAGGCTTTGTTTAGGTGCCAATCCAGCAACCCTGAGCACGCCTTAGCAAGGCTTTACTAGCAGACTATTTTCACACGACAGCATCAAGATGGCGGCGTCCAAACGTCGTAGTTGCAAACGCCTGTTGTCGTAACATGTTACCAGAAAAAAACAAAATCGGCAAAACTGTAAACACAAAAGCATACAAAAATGCAAAGATGAAGTTACAGTTGTTAGTAGCTTGCCCCAATTTACCGATTTTCTTTTATCCTTTTCAGGCAATTCGTAAAGAAGACAAACACCCAGAGGCCCGGCTCCAAGGAGTAGCTTATCTAAATGAACTGTAACCATATTTTAAGACGCACGAGGTGAAACACCGAAGCATACGGAATATAATTATGAATGTCGTGACTATGATTAAAACAAAAGGGGACCGGATAAACAAAATTTCTCAAATACAGCTGAAAAAAGTATCAGACAAGTTAGCTCTTGAATACATTATGCTTTTTTTTTGTACTTACAAGATTGATTTAAAAGGAAGCGTGTAAGCTACACTAATCCTGTAAGTCCAGGTGGGATATAAGGCCAGTGTGACATAACATAGGGTGCTAGTCGTCACGATACGTCAGCTTATTAAATCAAATATGTTAATTAACTTTATATCTATTAAAATAAATAAGACATTTTTATTATAAACTTGGTGAGCGTCATAAAAAAATAACCACATCAGTAAATAGTAGAAAAACATGGAGCACGTAAATATCACGTGATGGAACGCTAAAGTTATCACTCGCCCAGCAGATACAAGGCTGCCGGTGCGGAAAAGCACCCGCGAGGTTTTTCTATCTCTTATAATCCGCGTTTAGCTGCCGGCCTTGTGCGTGTTGTACGAGTGATAACTTTAGCGCACTACTCCGCTTCCCACGCGCTCAAAGTCTTTCTAAAGACGACTGATTTAATTGTTTTTGATGACGCTCACCAAGTGTCTAATGGAAACCATACGTGTATTTCCAGTAATTAAAGAGTTATTGAACAAGATTTAGGTAATTTTTCGACTCATCATGACGAATACACCCCTATATTGTTTCCCACTCAGCATATATTGTTATTTACTCGAGTAATGGTCGCACTGTTTATGAAGGAAACCTGAGGGTTCGCTTTTTCGCGGAGCACGCAGATTGCCAATCACCGCGATCGACAGCATGTATTCCAGCTGCTTACAGGACAGAGATAACGTTTTCGTGCGAAGATACCATCTTTGAAGATTGCATTTGTATGGATAATATTGTTCTCGATCTGATTATTCGCTATGTTATTTATGCGCAACGTAATGATGGGCTGTATGTGTGTTCTGTGGGAAAGTAGACGCAAGGACCTTGTTCATAAATGGTGCGGCTATTACTCGAGTAAATACGGTAACTCACCAGCACAGACCACATTAATGTAGTTTTCACTGCTTTCTTAAAGCAAAACTGTAAGGCAAAAAACAAACAAGATGTCAACACAAAGACAGAGGAGAACGCCAAACAAAACCGCAAAACGAACAGCATACTTCTCCACTCACTTTGCACACGCAAGGGTCAAAACAACCTGACCCAACAAAAAGACAAAACCTCTTTTTTTTGGTTTTCAACACCAACTCCCAAACAATTTCAAACCGGTAGAAATATCTTTTATTCTGTTTACAGTGCAAGTGAAGTCTGTCAACTGAAC
Organism: Ixodes ricinus; assembly: GCA_037355805.1. NCBI lineage: Eukaryota > Metazoa > Arthropoda > Arachnida > Ixodida > Ixodidae > Ixodes > Ixodes ricinus. The sequence continues at coordinate 82,474 of JAZHYW010028645.1, read as the reverse complement.
TTCCGTGGTTAGAGGCCGACGTACAATCTCGTTTTTCTGCACGACAGATAATCCTCTTAACGACCTCCTCTCCTAAGCTGCGAGGGGTTCCAATTTAATGCAAGGTAAAAAGTGGATAGGATATAGGAAAGATGAAGGAGGGAAAAAGTGGAAAGCGCGAAGTGTACGTCGGCCCTTAAGAAGTGTGATAGGTTCTTTGACCAGACGTTTGCGTTCATTCTTCTCAACAGAACAACAGAGGTGAACTGCCACATAGGAACACAATTGCTAAATTCGGCCAAACGCTTGGACCGCTCCGACTACTTTCCTTTATTTTCCTGCTCTCTTTATTACTCTATAGACTCAGATTTTTTCTAATAATGTTCAAGTTACACCAGCACGTTTGCACAGTTTTTTGTATACGGAACATATTTACCCAAGATATTTTTGTCTGGACGACACGACCGTCCAACCGCAGACGAGTAATTTTCTTTCCTCTGTTTTGCGGCTGTATGAAAATTCTTCTGACATATTTTTACTTCTTGCCTATCTTTGAATAATTTGCCATGTTAGCAAGAAGTTTGATGTTTAATATTGTGCTCGCATGCAGTCGAAGCTAAATAAGCAAGGCCATGTTTCGGAGAAATAAAGAGTGACTTGGTAAGCAGTTGTTTCTTGGTGGCGTTTCATATAGCGCAGTCTATACGACAGTCCCACATATAAAAGGAAATGTAATTAAGTTTTTTCACGCCCCTGGTTTGGGCCATCCGTGATTTGTCAAATAGATTTTTGAAAACGTTCTAATTAGGACGTATTCAGCAAACATACCTTGATATGTGGAAGTGCGTCATGCTAGCAGGTTTCAGATGTACGCTGAGTGACACTGTTAGGGCGAACACGACATCGGCGCTTTTTCGCATTCTCATTTAAAATATTATTGCCGAGGATACAAATTTATCGCTTAGGTTAGTGCCCCAGATGATCACTTTTCCATCACACCAGTGTTGTTCGTCGTAGTCTTTACATTCTGCGGAAAAAAAGCGAGAACGCCGGACATCTCATGTTCGCGATAGCGGTGTCGCGCTATGTACCGAACTGATATTTGTTGTAGGAGGTTGCATCGCGGATCGGGAGCCAGTCGGTGGCACCACCCGCGGCCGCTGCTTGACACCAGGCAATACACGCAAGTCTACGGGAAAAACACACAAAAGTAGGAATATTGAAGGTTTTACGTTGCGCTCAAAGACAAGGATTTTATGCCTGCTGCGATCATTTTATGGAGTGTTTGGAGATCGGGTCAGTATATGTCAAGTGTTCCAACGCCCTTTGAAAAATCAAACGTGCCGGAGCACCCACGGCTGAGCTGGCAAGCTTTCTCTCGTAGTGGACTAAAGAAAAGAACATGCCGTCAATAACACCGTGCTCGGGGAAGCCCCGAAGTTGATGAATATCGAAAAAAGTTTCATGTTGTTTGTTTGTTTGTTTGTTCGTTTGTATGAGTTTATTTGAGACACTCTTACAGAAAGTCTTAGCAAACATGGCTAAAGGCACTTGAAGTGCCTAACGAGGCCACACCACCCTTTTTGGCAACAGCGGCAGCAAAATAAGAGACACAAGAGTGACATGCTTTCACTGCTATGCAGTAAAAAACAAATACAAAAGAAAACAAATAAGAAACAACCAGTGGTGTGCGAACAGAGGTGGGCTAGTTATCTATAACATTACACTTGGCTTCAAGAGATCTTCAAAAAATTACTTTTTTTTGTGGTATCACATGCATTTATCATTCAAGAAGTTTAGGACATATTTTTCGTTGTTTTATCCATCCGTAAATAAAATTTCTTTCACACTCTTCTTATCATTAAGGGGTGACCTGGCACTATTTAGAAAGTTTAAAATAGTTGAATGTTGGTTCAAAAAATCTGGTATCTGAAACCTTAACTTCTGATCTCTATAATTTGTCCGTGAACGGTATTTCATTATAACATTTTGTCTTAAAAACAAACGGGCCAATTTTCGCGGGGTACTTTGCATGGAACAACAATCTGTCAGTAGGAACAGCGGCTTTCCACGAGTGAGCGAATTCCGCGTAGCAAAACCTTCAAGCTTGTCGTCTGCTAAACGGAACTCACCGAAACCGCCACCGACTCCTCGGTAACTCAGCTCTATAGTCGGTGACAGTTTAAGAGTTCAGGGCGAGGGAAATGAAGGCTGGAGAGGAGAAAGCAGGTGGATTACTGGAGAGGGGGAAACATACCCCTCGCTCGAGCATGCCGCTTGCTTCCTCTTCTCCGGCCTTCCCTTCCCTCGCCCTGTACTCTTAAACTGTCATTGACTATAGGTAGGGCAATGCGGGGCAAAATAACACGCGGAGAAAAATGTGACAGGCTGTGTTTAGCGCCATCCATCTCCTAAAGGAGTAATCGAAGTACGTTCAAACTTTGCATAGATGTGCCGTGACCTGTACACTTTGCATGTGTAAAACGTGAGAAGTATTGGCCAAAGTATTACTCAGAAAATAAATGAGATGTTGAGGTTGACGTGTTTACCCATGCCAAAAAGGCGTAAAATTCAGCGCGAGGATTCCCTTCAAGACGAGCACCCCAATTTGCGCCGACTATTCTGCCAAGGTAAGCTTTAATTTTATTGGTATGCTTTATTAGCTCTATGCAAACCAAATTTGAGCAATCTTCTCGAATTTGCGTTTTTTAACGCCGTATTTATTTACGTAACGGGATTCGCGCGGGGCAAAACGCGACAATCAGGTATTCTATGACGCGCATGATAATAAGGTGTTTTCGTAGACCGAGTTTCCCCCTCCGCTAAGCCCTCCGCAACGAGGAAGCCGCTACTGCGCCTGCGCGCCGATAGCCTTGACTGTAGAGTTCCGGGTATCGTAGCGGGTTGCGGAGAGTGTTGCGGGACGGTGAAAACAATTTACGAAAACTCCCTAATAACGCACGAGTCTCCTGGTTGCTCCTGAGCCATATTCTTTTAGAGCGCAGCTCTTAAGGCTGAACTCCATGGGACGAATATCCTGCGAATAACCAACGAATTTTGCCGGGCGGTTTTTGCTCTGCGCGTGGAATCAACACAGTGTCTGCTACGTCGCGCGCAAAGCGAGCGTGCCGTCGGGCGGTGTTCGCCAGTTATTCGTCACATAATTCGTCCCATGGAGTTCAGACTTTAGGCGCCCGTTTCGTCTTTTGGGGCGTCGGCGTCAGCGTAACCGCGCTAAATTTAGCGGGGAAATATACGTCACGTAACCTCAACACCAATTTAATTTTCCACTACGTGACCTCAACACCCATTCAATTCCCAAATGAATTGGTGTTAAGGTCATGTGACGTCAATTTTCCCTCTAAATCTAGCGGACAAGCTGAATGTGTTCGTAAACTTTCGTAGGTGAGGCTACACCAAGTCATGTTACGTCATTTTCCCCGCTAAGTTTAGTGGGGAAACTGAATTTGAAGGGGAGGGGATGGAGAAGGAGGAGGATGAGAGGGTACGGAAGAGGAGACGGGACATACCCTCCCTCCGTACACTCCCACTCTCCTCCACAAGAACTGCGCTCTAATTTCGCAATATAGATATTTGTAAACGTCTCATTTTTTCTCCCTGTGCCTAGAATGGTTTGTTCAATCACAACTCTGAGATTGTTGAATCACAACTCTGACAGCGCGGCATGCTTCGTCACCTCGTACACCGCAACAAACCGAGCGAGAATTCTCACGTCGCGATATTCGATCACCCGAATCAAGCTCTAGATTCACTTGCCTCCTTTTGTTTGACTCTGACCCCTCGGGGCATGACCTCCGATGCCTGCGAGCTCACGGCGCAGCTGCGAGCCGCACTCGGTCGAAGCGACGACGTGCTCGGTGAACCGCACGCCCCGTTCATGCGCGGAAACCCCCTGCTCGTGCGCAGGTGTCCGCCGTGCTTGACTGCGCACCACTGCCACAATTACTCTCCGGATAGATTGCTGACCTTGGAATTAGCTGCGAGGCACATAAAATATATTGGTTTCTACCTCAAAATGGAGCGCAGGCGGCTAGCGCCCTCTGGGCAATAGGTCGGTTTGTCCGCCGCCCCAGCCGAGCGTTAGGCTTAGGACAGCGGGAGGCGATTTGCCATCTATGTGACTGGTTCATATGAGAGGTTGAAACAAATAATTTCGAGGACTGCTCATAATGGTAAGCGATCGCAAATGCTCTAAACGACGCATGCTAGTATTTTTTTTTTTTTACAGCGGAGCTCTTAAGGGTTACTTTCCCCAGTATCTTGTTCGTCAGCTAACAAATGATGACACTAAACTCTGGACAGCTACCGCCATTGATGAGCGACGCCGGCAACCTTTCCACTTTGGCTTGCCGACTTGCGGCCGCCCAGTACTTCATTCCTACCATAGTACAGCTTCGCTGGTCTTCCTTCTACACCAAAATTAAAAAGTTGAGTTTTTTTTCCATTTTTGCGATCTGCGGGGTGACTTGCTGCCGTGGTGAACGCGAGCAGACGAGAACGATTTGGTTGGACGGCACACAGCGCGAACGATCGTTCAAGTTCAAGATGACGGAGACACACCACTTACCTTTGCGGTCGTTCGGACACTTTTGAGTCTATCTAGCTTCGCAGGTCTTGATATTCCGACCGGTAAATGTTACGTCGGCCTTCTTGTTTACATCAGTCGTACGCCGGAAACGCGAGCCGCTACGGTTTTGCGAGCTGCCGAATGTTTCACATGTTTACTGGAAGATGGCGCTGCCGGTAAAAAGCAATCATCATCATCGTTTACACGCTTGCTCTAGTTTTACGGTTTGCTAAAATAGGTTAAATTTTAAGTACGGTTTGACAGGGCGCACCAGCTGCACCGTTCGTGATTTCGGTACCATGTGCTCCGAAAACGACTCGCTAATACTCTCTAATGTCTCTCGTCATCGTACTGTATGGAACAAAACAACACATTTCCTGCAGGTTTGGTACCGGCCATTTCGGTATGTGTTTTACATTATATGGTGCTTTCAGATATTTTCAATTCCTAGAAGCATATGTAGGTACGACGTCCCCCCCCCCCCAACAAAAAGAAAAAGCAAGAAAAGTCATAAGTTTTTATTTTGCTTTTTACTGCAAAAGTAATTTATTGTCCAACTACCACTTTCATTCAAATATATGACTAGCGGACCGGGCCGGTTGTCAAAATTTCAGAGCTTGCCGTTAATCTGTTCAAATGCTGTCAGTGATTTTGTAAGGCTCTTTAGTTAAAACAATCGGGCCCCTCTCCAGTAGCTGACACCATTTATCTAGATGTATTCGTGGATTTCGTCGGCCACCATTTTTCCACTGAACATTTATGAAGCGAAATTGCTTATAATTTGTTTATTAAAATAACGGCAAGCTCTGGCAACTCTGACATGAGGTCCGTACCGCGCCAGCTCCCCATTTATATACGGAATTGTGCGTTCGGCGATGCATAGTTTATTTTTAAAATGTAAAACGCTGTTAACATTTTTTTTTTTGGGGGGGGGGGGGGAGGGTGACACCATGTGTAACATATAACTGTAATGCATCTCTTTTTACGTTTCTCAGGTGTTATTTCTCTGCACCAGTTATTTCCGCCTAATTTTACCTCATTAACCAAGAATTGTTGTTATCACCGAAAGTTCGGCTCCCTAGCGCAGAGTAGAGCATTTTAATATAGCTAAACTAGATGGATGGGCTCCGATAAGGAAGTCGCTTGAAATTCAACCGCCAAGCCCCAACCCAAGCGGGACTTTCTCTAATGAAGTTAAGGCGTCGTGGCCTAACTGATGGGGTCATCCATCTGGCGAAGCCCCAAACTGGAGCCGGCCATAATTAGACAGTTTCAATGAGCATTCACAATCTACAAGCGCTTCGACAGCGGAGCCAAGATCCACAATTAAGCAGGGAAGAGCGGAAAGCCACACTCCCGGAGGACTTTCCCAACGCGCGCACCAGGAGACAGCACTTACTTTTATACGGTACGCCCATCACTCATTCGTCTCCCTTTCTAAAAAAAGAAGAAAGAAAAAGGCGTCCTTCTCGATTTCAGTTTAGCCACGTTTGTATTAGGCAAATGGGAGCACACTTTTTATGTACTCCGTTCGTGTGATTCAAGCAGGCGAGATTTCAGTTACACAAACAAAACAACGCGTCGCAAGGGAAAAATGCACAATAGCGCCGCAGCCGAGCGTAGCAATCCCTCGCGTGAACAAAAAAAGGAGGGGGGGGGTTAAACTTCAAGGTACCTGATGGCCAGGAATCAATGTCACCGGTGGCATTTCCTCGGAGGGAACTTAAAGGTGCCCCGAGAAGGTTTCTGAGATCGCCTAAATATGACGATAACTCACTCTGTGGGCTTTAAGCATCCTAGAAATCCCTAAATCATCATGATAAGTGCTGCCTAATTTCCTATTAAAAATCAATCAAAGATAGCAATACAAGGAGGTCATCTCCGGCAATGGGAGCAGAATGTTCCGAAACCAGGACCACTGTCAGCCAATAGTAAGCGAAGGATCCTCGCGCTTCCGATCGGTGGAACCGCGGAAAGATATCTTGAATGCGCACGACTTGTTGCCCATGCGACCCAGACACAATTCAAAAAAAAAAACACGTTTTGTGCGTTGTTTTTGAAACGATTGATGCAGTATTGTGTTCCCTCTCCGCGAAAAATTAACATTCCTAGACTACACTTATTTGCTTTTTATCAGTCTAGAAAAGCATACACATTTTATATTAACAGCGTTTGCAATCTCAACGAAGTGTCGAGTTTTCATCGGTCACATGTCGCCCTTGCTGCCGGAAAAATGCTCCTCCCATCGTCGGAGATGACATCGGTGTGTTCAATCTTCGATTTCTAATTTAATAAAAAAATCTGCCGCGCATCGGTATGATTTAGATATTTCTAGGACGCTTAGAGCCCGCAGAGTGAGTTACCGCCATATTTAAGCAACCTCAGAAACATCCTCGGGGCACCTTTCGGAGGAAGAAATCAAACCGTGGATAACGTTTGCCGTTGTCGAGTGACGAAAAGGAAAAGAGAGGAAAGGAAATCATTCATCCTTACAGAATACTGCAAGTCATTTTTGTGACCCAGCCAGGAGTAGATATAATGTTTATGCAGAACGAAAATATCATAGATTACAGGCGATTTCGCTGTTTACAACCTTGAACTGTCTCCCGCCTCCAGACTTCCAGTCGGTCCGTGTTTACGAGCCTGTCGAGCTTACTTGTGTCACCAGTGTTAGAAAGCATAAATGCTACACGTACGTCAAAGTTGAAGATCTAACGAGGGCTCTCGGCTGGAAAATTTAACATCTTAAAGGAGAGAATTTGGTTTGCAAGAATATTCGAAAATGATTAACAGATCTCGCGCTTCTTCGTTCTCTTGGTGTTCACCTGGAGATTTGGTTGTTAAACGTTTCATCGACATTTCAAGCAGCGGAGTTAGGGTGGGCTTTGTTCCTTCTTTTTACGAACCGGAAGTTCTCTGGGACGTCAAAGACTGGAGCACCGCCTGGTGGCGTTTGCCATGAAAAGGGTCTATACAATGCACCACAGACATGCAGATGGCCAGCGCCTCCGACACTTCCTCGCAGCTCGTACTGCAAAAAGTGGCCCCTAAACCACGTGACTCTGATAGAGCTGCTGGACACACCCTATAATCTAGGCACACAAATAAAGGTAACGAAACAAGCGCCACTGTACGGTGCGGTTTTAAGAAAACGTAAACATTATGTTGCGCACAGTGCCACCCAGCGTCGGACACTGACAACCCCTTCGAGCAGACGGATTACAGTGGATGCGCTCACACACACACACACACACACACACACACACACACACACACACACACACACACACACACACACACACACACACACACACACACACGCACACACACACACACACGCACACACACACAGACACACACACAACACACACACACACACACACACACACACACACGCACACAAGAATCAGCAACATTAAGTTTTCGTCAATTTATTTCAAGGACTCTAGGCGTCGAGCGAGTTAAGCTAAATATAAAATGAAGGGGCATAGAAAAGGGAAATTCTTTAGGACTGGAAGCTCGACACCCACGGAAAATATGTTTGCGGACAACGTGGCGGCGAAGCATCGATAAATAATTGAAGCATTTCGGTCGGCCAACGGGAGATTAAGAGGGGGCACCTTGTTTGGAGCGGGCAGAAACCATATTCGGATGCTGAAACTTGACTATATAAGAGATGAATAAAAATTCCATTCCGATCCGTATTAGGAGTCCCCCGAATCTGAAGATTTGCTTCTGACCCCACCACATATCAGCCTTACCCCTGCGGCTCAATAAAAATTGTAAAGCTTTTTTTTTAATGCGTGTTTTTTTTTTGTTATTTGGATTCGCGAGTTTTATAGTGAAGAAATACAGTGTTTTTTTTTGTGTTATTTGGATTCGCGAGTTTTATAGTGAAGAAGCATCGTGAGCCACATGAAAGTCATTGACAGAATGAAAACGACAGGGCATTTCTTTCGAACACTCTGCCTCCAGTACGCGCTGTCTTCCGCCGTACTTTCGCTGCGCGCGCGCGCGCTCGAGGAGCGCGAGACGCTGAAGCATTGTCGAAGGCAGGAAGCTCGCGGTGTAAAACGGACAACGGAAGCTCCTCCCTGCCTTTCCCACGCTGTCGGTTACTCTGGCAACCACGGGTCCACAGCCGCAGGGACACTATAATGGAGGCTCGCGGGCCGCAGCTCACTTCGTACTCCCCTCCCCCTCCGGGCCCTCGTGGTCGTTTGTTTTATTTTTCATAGCGGGAACAGTTCCTACGGTGTTGCACACTCTGAGAATGAAGCTCGGTAAATCCAATGTCATTTGGACCCCAAAAGGGTTGTAATGGTTGCCCGCTTTCTGCTCGAGCGATCGGGCTTTCTCCGACGATCGTCGCCCCGTGTGCTGGAGTTCCTTCTGTCCCTAAGAGGATCAGACATTTAGAAGTGCAGGAAGAGATGAGATGGGCCCGCAAATGGTCTGGGGGAGACTCATTCTGTCAGCCGCCATTAATCAATGGGCGAATTTGTCATCGCGGAGAGCAGAACCAGTAAATCGTCGGTGCTCCTGAAAGGGTGTTTTTTAGCGCCTAATGTTCGGGTTCGCCATAAAAGTAAAGAATGCGGCTCATTCAGCACGCGCAGCCGGCTGCCCTGCGAACTCGTTTCTTTTTATGCTCTTGTTCTTAGCAAAGACACCTTTCTCACTCCCCTCGCAGGCACCTTTTTGTGCGGATATGCTTATTGTTCGTTATGCGCCACAGCGGAAGGACATGAGGGACCATACAGAACAAAAGAAATGCCTTAATGAAAGATATTGTGACGCTTTTAGTTTTTGTTTTTTTATTTGTGAAGTGCGAATGTGTAAACTAAACAGGTTCTCGCTGTTTTAAAACCAAATTCAACCAAACGTGATGCGTATGTGCATTTAATAATGGAAATATGAGAATAAAATAATTTCATTTTTGATGCGTTTTCTGGAGAGATCTTTACAAAATCTTGACTCGATACGTTCAGAAACCAATTTTTGCGGTACCTTCGAAGGCCAGCAATCCGTTTGACTCACGTGATGTATCAAACTGTTTTTTTTTTGTTTTTTTTTCAAAGGCCGAATAAACGTTACTTAAGGTACTCGAGAGTCGAGACACCGAACCGGTGTCGAAGGTAGCAAGCTCGTGATGGAGACGGGGCAACTGAAGCTCTTCCCTGCCGTTCTTAGCCTGTCAGTGACGACAGTTCTCTGATTCCCGCCCTTTCCTTGTTTGGAGCACAAGTGGAAGAAGAGGCAGGACACGACAGCCCGGGACCGGATGATGGACTTGCTGAGAACGTTTGTGTGCTCCGTGTTGGCAACGTGGACGAGAACTGCTTGACGCCGACCCCGTGGACAAAATACTGCGCGACGCAATGCGCGTTGCAAGGGGAAAAACTGAGGTTCGGGTTGCCCAGTGTCCGTGTGCAAGACACGATAGTGTGTGCAGCAGCGTCGAGTGCCGCATCACGCGACCTAGGGCAAACCGACACGCGCTCAGTGCGGTGACAAGCCACGACCTCGCCACCACGCCCTTTTTCAGATCGAGATTTTAGCATTTGAAATTATATTATTTAGCAGCCTACAGAAGATACGAGGGATAGAGCTTTGTTCGTGCGACATGAAGCAGTGACGCTGTGGATATTTTATTTTTATAATAGTAACCTAATTAAATCTACTAAATTATATTGTGGTCAGGGGACATCTTGCGCTTTAATATACACGCCCGGACCAAACGGACGAAGGCAACAGGACATCGCCGCCGTAATCGCAGCAAGGGACCCTTGACTAGCCTACTTAGAAGCAAATCAACATATGATGAATGATGTCAAAGATATTATTCTGTCAATGAGCTCAGATGCAGTTTATTTTAAACGGGAAATGATACAAGAACAATTTTTATAGCTTTACCTTTACAAATAATTCCATAAAAATTACCACTATATGAAAAGCCGGTGCTAGGGTACGCACTACAACCCCTAAATGCTGCCTGCAAATCTGCAACAAAACATTTCTGAATAACGTGTTACGATATATACAGTGCTTTTCACCAATGACTGATAATGAATTATGATTTGGAGTGGCACGAAATAAAGACACTCTTTACTCAAAAACTCTGCATATAATATAAAGGTTTTTTTTTAAGCTTTACAGTTTTGTTTTAAAAAAGTTGTGAAAGCTACACTTATGCGGTTTGTGGAGGTGAGTTATACGGCCAGGGGAACATAGAATAGGGGCTAATCGTAATGATCAGTTGGCTAATAAACTAAATTGTGTTAATTAACTTTTTAATTAATAAAAATAGACATATGATTCCAATTAGAAACTTGCTGAGCGTTTCTAAAACCACTAATTCAGCAATTTTCAGAAAGACTTTGAGCGCGTGACAAGCGTAGTAGTGTACTAAAGTTGCCACTCGTGGAGCAGGTACAGGGCTAGCGGTTGTGATAAGGGGCCCGCGCAATTTTGCCGTCTCTTAAAAGGGCCCCAGCCTTGTACCTGCTCCACGAGTCGTAACTATAGCGCACTACTGCGCTTCTCACGCGCTCAAAATATTTTTTTTAATTACTGATTTAGGGGTTTTGGACAACGCTCAGCAAGTTTCTATTTGGAACCATATGATAACTTGTTTTCTTATTAAAACTTAATTAACAAGTTTACCTAATTAGCCGACTGATTGTTACGATTAGCACCATATACTATGTCACCCTGGCCGTAAAATCACCCGCACAAACCGCATAAGTGTAGCTTTCACAGCTTTCATTTTTTAAATAAATGTGTAAAGCTTAAAAAAAAACGGTTTACATACATAAATGTTTCTTTCACGTTTATAAATGCACACTGCGTTTTTTTTTTAGGATTTAATATTATGAATACAATTTGGAATACAAAGGGTTTGAGCAAATCTTTTTTTTTTAATCCATTATAAAAATTGTGCTATTAAAGGTGAAGATTTACGTAATTCGTTAAATAACGAAAATGTTTAATTTGCTATTAGGTCAGAGTGGGAATATCGCTGAAATTTTGGAATGAGGGGAGGTCTCCAAACGGTTTTCGTGTGACTTCGAGAAAGCGCAGTTTTAAAAGTTTGCCTGCCTCTGCTGTAGAATTCGCCCCAACATGCCTCTTGAATTTTTACCACTTTTTTTTCAGCCTTTCCGATTTCGCTTTTAACGTCGAGAATGACAATTTGCAGTGACTTCTAGGGTAGCTTATGAAAACAATGTTGAGACCTATTACGAACAGCGAAGGCACCATCACTGAAGCGAAACTGCCCAATTCTCCTAGACCTGGCCGACCAGGAGAAGCCATTCATTCAAAGAAAGGAACCCCGAGCAGTCCTCTTTCACTTTTCGTTTTTGCTCCCGAGAGAAACCTCGAAGCTCTTCCTGCTGCCTTTGTTTACGCGGGATAACGTTGCGTGCACCGTGCAACGCGGAACGATCCCCCATTCCCTGATACCAGCGTAGACCTCCCTACCCTCGTGCTCCTCTGCCGGTCAAGGATGAAGATCACGTAATTAATTAATAGACTGCAAAATGTCTTTCACGACAGAAACCGGTTCGGTGAGCCTCGGATCGTCGTAAGAGAACAACCGGTCCTTCTTCCGGTTCTTGTTTCGTTTCTCCTTGTCCGGAAGTTGGTTTCCTGTACCGGAAAGACGCTTTCCCGGGCTGGCTTCCGTGCACCGCCTAAGCTGCGCGTGTTGTGGACTGCAGGCCGGAACCAGTCTGAGGAGCATAGAGCGACACGCACCTCTGACGTCAGATCGCGGCGGTGGCGCTGCTGTCTCCTCGGCGCATGCGCAAAGACGCTTCACTTGACGCGAATCAGGTCCCTCCGTGCTCGCAGTGGCCCCACCTGGTGTGGACCGACGCGACATTGTTCGCGAACAACGTGTTGGTGAATAGCGTGACGATGGTTCAAATGCGAGCTTGATTCGAACCTCCTGTCGTAGTAAACGTTGCAGGAAGAAAATAATTTGTTCCTCCCATACCCTTCTCAAACTAGTTTCTGTTACAAGTTAGATTGGTGCCAAAAGAAAGGGACAAGTGTTATTCTCTTAATGTAACATACCATTTCAGTAAGATTTCATTCGGGTGTTTTGATACAGAACTGCGCCAAGATATTTTGCAAATTAGAAAAGGATAACGAGAGATTGGGACGGAGTGCAATCCGGAAACGCTAAAAGGAAAGTGCGGTATACCCGATGCTCGGAATGTATTTTGACAACTATAGTTGGTGACAGAGCGAACTCTACAAAGGAGGCGACCTCCTCTCCAGCGCTCGCTCTGCTAACGTGGAGAGAGATATATGGAAGGAGCTTCCCTCAACTCTTAGCCTGTCATCGGCTATAGATTGTTTCACGCGTTTATTTGCGCCTTAATTTTAAGAAACACTGAGCTTCGAAGGTTATTTTATTGGGATCGAAATATCTGTATTTTTTGTCATTTTATTTACTTCTTTGTTTATATCACTAACGGGCCGTAGAGGTCGCATATTCCACTAGGTGAATTAAACTGAAAATAAACAAACTAATGCAAATGATTTTGAATCACTGCTCACAGGGGTGGTTGAAATCGGTCAAAAGCGATTAAAGGGCGCAAAGAGGAGATGCATACATATCTAACTTTCAGCTGCGCATCGAGTGTGTGAGAATTACGTGTTTTTTTGTTTTTTGTTTTTCTTGAAGCGTATTGGATTGGAATGACTTACTCCCCGTTCTCATTCCGAGTTCCGATAGTTTCTGCATCGGCTGGCCGCTTCTTAGATGTGTTCATTCTATCAATGTGGTTACCTAATGTCCATTTCTATTAACATTGTTAGCATTTACTAAGTTGGGATGCTATATTTTTGTCTGTACCGCAATCCTACTATACTACCGTGTTGTGGTAGTGCTATTATTAAATCAATAAATTTTATGGGTGTCGCACGGACTGCAGCAGTTCCTCATGGCATGATGTCATCTAAGATTATTAAGAGATCTGCCGAAACGTATGTCCTTCCGGACCACTCCTGACACTGTACCTCTTGCTAAAAAAAAAAAAAAAAAAGAAGAGCCAGTAGAATACTACGGAACTCGAAAAGTGGAACTCACACTCGATAGGAGGTTGAAAATTTTAAGGGGGGGACGCATTGGTGCGTGTGTTTAAGGATATATCCAACCACCCCGACCTTCGCTCCATCGATGCCCACTAGGATGGTGGCAGCCTTCTGGGCAGCAGCGTCCCCCCGCCGACATTAGATATTTTGTCCGACAGCCATCCGCCAACCGGAATCGCGCGCTCTCTGTATAAAACGTATAGTACACGCCAGACGCACTAGCAATAAAAGATGCCGATAAAAAGTTACTCAGCCCGTCTTTCAAGCAGCTGAATGTTGTGATTTCCGCTATAGGGCCAAACCATAGCCTCCTCTATACGGAGAAAGCCTGGCACATCGACGGCGGAGCCATAGGGCGCGCGGCCGCTGAAAAAAGGAGAGGAGGAGCGCGCGAAGCGGTGACAAATATGGTAGCGCAGAGCAGAAAGGGCAGAGATAGTCCGCGAGCGCTTGGGTAATGAGCGGCCGCTCCCCGAACCACGTTTGTTTTTGTGTTTTCGTCACCGTCGTTTTCGTACTCCGGGAGAAACGGCTGCGGCGACGGCGGCGATTCGAAAGGGCGCTGGCAACAATGCACGATGCCGGCGGCGTTGGCGGCGTCGGCAGAGTTGTCGGTGTGCCAGCGGAGTGCGCCGTCGTCGGACCATCGTGTCGTGCCGCGGAAGAACCAAACAGTTTTGACTGAGTAGTTTCGACGCCCAGGTGCCGAGGACCGTCATTTCAGTGGGAGTCTCCGATTAGCCACATTTTGAACGTCGCGTGTATGAGCTTCAACTGGACTACAGGCGCAACAATGTAAACAGTTCGTAAAGTAGTAGTGAAAATGTTTATTGTGGACGCTGCTACCGCTCGAGCCTCCGTTGAGTAAGCGACGAAGAATGATAAGGTATGCTAATTACAAAAGTGAACACGTAAATGACAGGTGCAGACATCTACACTGTGTGCATGTCTGTCCGTGTCCACGTTTTATTTTTTCGTCCTTAGCACTAAAACGCGAGTTGCTGTCGTTTCTCACGGAAGCTAAAGTTGCGTATTATATTACTTGGTTTCACCTTATGTGCGAGCTAAACCAAAACTAGAAGCGCGAGCCCAGCGCTTTTTGCGTTACTGCATCGCACACACGCTCGAGCAAAGCAGCAATGCACAAAGCGTCGATCTCGCGCTTCTATATTTGTTTAGTCCTATGTGGGAGCGAAGGCGAAGCTATAAGCATGAGAGGATAGCCCGAGGAAAAGCATTAACTGGATAAGCGCGCTTGCAAAGCAGCGAACGTATGAGTGCTCGGCTCGCACGCCTAGCACTGCCTTCGCTCGCACGTAAGATCAAACGAAGTATATCTTTGACTTCGTTCAAACCTAAGGTGAAACGAAGTATATGTCCCATGAATCGCCGAACGCTCCAAGCACCAGATACCGACCTTTCCGGGCAGTTCGTCGGCACAACCTCCAACGCAAACGAAAGCGGCGACCGGGACCGCTGCGGAGAGGCGGAGATGCGGACGCAGGGCCACGGCGAAGGGGAAGGGTTGACGTTGACTTTCTCTTCTCCGCGATTCCGAAAAAAAAAAAAAAAAAAAAAGAATGTTTCTGCGTTTGGCCGCTCGCTCTTGTGTGGCGCTAGCGGTCTAGCTTCCCTCCGCTCTTGATTCCCCGCCCCTCCTCTCCTACTTTCGGCGGCCACTTTTTTTCGCGATGTGCCAGGCTTTCTCCGCATAGAGGGGCTATGGCCAAACTTACCAGAGTTCGTTTCTCTGCTTCGGACTCTTTTTTTTTTTTTTGCTTTAGGGTTGTTTGTACGGGGGAGTGCATGTTGCGCCCATTTGTGGTCACAGAAATCGAGATCACTTCCCGCAAAACGCAGCTGGTAGCGATGTGGGCGTCCTTCTACTGAAGAGGACGTGCAATCCATAAAGAGAGATTTATTATGGAGGCGCCTCGTATGCTACGTGTTTTTGTTTGTTTATTATGTATTTGTGTGCGCGCATGTGTCTGTGCGTGCGTGTGCGTGTACGTGAGAGCGTGCCTGTGTAAGTATGTCTGCGTGCGTGTGTCTGTGTGTGTGTGAGTGGGAGTGTGTGTGTACGTGCGTGTACAAAAGAATTTATTGCCTGCAATTCAGGTATTTATTTTTCTCGAGTTTAACTTCTATTCTTACCCACTCGAGAAATAAACAAATTTGACGTTCGTGTTTATCCAGCATAAGGTCGGTTTACCTCAGAGGTGTGGCGTCACTGGTTTCCGCTGTAGATAAGACATTTAACCGGTGTAAGACCACTACCAGCCTGGGGTCTTTAACCTTGCATCACGCAGTAGCGATACACGAACGCACATCTGCACGACGCACATCCAGATCAAAACAGGCAGGGGCGGTGCTGAACCCCTGGATCCCTGGGTTCTGCAGCTAGAGTTTTTGGCTGCACGTAATCCCATACTTCGTATCAATTTAAGTTCAAACGCAACCGACGCTACGAGCTAATGATCTCAATGAAGCAGCGTTAAAAGCGCAAGTCGCTTGGTCTTTTCTGCTTGTGATTGACTCAGCAATGATAGGACACGCACAGAAACCTGACGCATACCATGATTGTGTGCTTCTGACGCTCTCTGGTTGGTCGCATCTGCTCGTAGCATCGGCTGCGTCGTCATAAGCTGTAACGAAGTATGACATGCAGTGCGCTAACGAGCTCGGCCACTGACCCCACTTTATTATGCCCGAGTCCCACTAGAACGACAGACAGAAAAGAAAACGACAGCGACAAGCCTCAAACCAGAATCTCTTCGCGATTTGAGGCTTATTAGGATAAAGGAGGCTATGCAAGGGGGATCGGTGGCCGAGTGGTCTAGCGCACACCAGCTCGGAGCATGTGGAGCGAAAGCTCGCGCTGCAGAACCCAGGATACTGGGCTCAATTCGCCCCTGCACGTTTCGATCTGGATGAGCATCGTACCGGCGTGCGGTCGTGTATCACTACTGCGTGGTGCACGTTAAAGACTCCCAGCTAGCGGTTTGTACTGCACTGGCTAAATTGCTCATCTACAGCTGGGAGACTCGTCGCCCTTGGAGGCAGACCAAGTTCTAGGCTGTATAAACATACACACAACCCAATTTTTATGGAGGCTACGCTCCAACAAGAGAATCGCGCACTCGAGGCCACCTCTGGCAGGCTTGCAATCACTCGTGCTTACTTCCCGAGTACCGGAGCGACCAAACGCCTGCGAAAGGTACTATCGCGAGCATGCTGCATGTGTTGGAGGCTGGTCGCTGTCGTTCGTTTCTGTTTGTCGCTCTAGTGGGGCTCGGGCATTATGGAGATGTGACGACGTAGAAGTCCGAAAATGTTTTTAATGCGAATAGCATTCTTTGGATACTTCACGCACTTTTCGTCTATGTATCTATCTATCTATCTATCTATCTGGCTATCTAACCTCTTACGCCGCGGGTCGATAAATAAATAAAAAAGACCGGCGCCGGCTGGGATTCGAACCGTTGACCCTTTGATCAGCAGGCAGACGCGCTAACCACAGAGCTATGAAGGCAGTCATTCAACGCACTCTAAACGGTTGTTTATATCTTTACCATAGGACGCGCTTTACAGCGCTGTCACAGCTACCGGTGCGCGCGCGTTCCATCTCGCTCTCACCCTCTCCCGCGCTCACCCTCTCCCGCGCTCGGGAGAGGGTGATGCAGCGGCCGTGCTCAGCCTCACGAGAGCGGAATGAGCCCTCGTGCATGGAACGCGCGCGCACCGGTAGCTGTGACAGCGCTGTAAAGCGCGTCCTATGGTAAAGATATAAACAACCGTTTAGAGTACCGTTGGTTGAGACTAGCTGAGACGCCAGAAAGTCTGGTCGGTACCATTTTGAGTGTTTGTGCGTATGGCGCGTGCTTTGCTCGCCTTCCTAAGTGACACAAACGCACGTGCTGGGCTGCGGAGATCGTGCGCAGGGCTGTGAAAGTGTCAACAAATTTAGAATCGCCTCAAGAGTGGGCTGGCGTATCTAGAGTGTGCCGGCCACCTGACGAACGCGCATAACTCCGCACCGTTTGATGCTATTCGCATTAACGTAGATAATCATTCCCAAAGGATGGGTTCTGGCTGATTTTTTCATGAAGCTAACACCTTTTTGTTTTGTTTTTTTACTTCCATAAATTTTTGCACGATCGCCTGCGGTTTTCTTTCGTGAGTTATTGCTGTGGCACTTCAGCATAGCCGAATGACAAAGTGTGATGACTTTAACTGCACCTTACTTTCCAAGAGCAATAAGCTTCCAACACGACATAAAGGACATGGACATTTTTGTTTACCTCGAGGATACCGAATCATGTCTAGAGCGAATTATTACAGTTGCAAGGTATGTAGTAGAATGTAGTTGTAGCAAGGTATGTAGAAAAATAATATTATTCTCTGGTTTATTGGTACAGTTATCAAGGTGGTTGCTAGACGTTCTGTTATTGTTTAATATAAAGTCACAAATAAATACAGAACTAAAACAATAAAAACTGCCATAACCGCAGAAATAGATTTGGCCTGGCCTTGTTTCCTCAGTTTTCTTTTTCTATATTTAGGGCTACTGCCTGTGCTCACCCAGTGCAGGTATGGTATCATGCGGAGTGGAAGTTCGCCCTGTAGAATGAAAACTTACCCTCATAATTTAAAATCTGAAAATCGCAGTGCATCCAAAGTTTTGAGCGCAGAATTATGAATATCTGTACTTTGAGGAAAATTACGGTATATGACGGAGACTGCAATAAACAACCCGCGACTCTGAAGGAATAAGCTAGAGTTACCATTGGCCTTCAGTGGTAAGGGAACTCCAGCCATCTTGTGAACTCCTAACATTATGTTAAACCCTGAGAGTGGGGAGAACAGAGTTCACACAACAAGAGGACAAAAAATGGGACAGACAGCGTCTCAAAAGAAGGAGACACTGTCTGTTCCTTTCTTTCTCTCCTTTTTTAAACTTTGTTCTCCCTCAGGCTTAGGGTTTTCCATCATGTTCGCTATACAAGAGCTCGCCTGCATTCTAATCATTTCTACGTTAAGATCGTATAGGTTCCAGTTATCTGACGCTTTATCTTAAATCGGAAGGAAACGCTTTTCTGTCTTTCTCAAATGTTAAAACAGTTCGCGACGGAACAAAACGCTATCGCGTGAGCATCCTCTCACCGCCTCTAAAACTCAAGAGGTCGCATTTTTTAATCGTAACAATATCCAATTACTCCCGTTCTGCACTAAACACACAAATGGCGGCGCCCGCACGAGAATCGGGGCACGGACTGCCGATACCTTGATATCCAGTGACTAAGAAAAGCGATCTCCATCTTTATGCGGTTTATTCTTGAATTTAAAAAAAATTTAAAAAAATCGAATAGAACTAGCTATGTTGTTGTTCTAATTAAGCGATCAGCTGCAAATATAATCGAAAGAGCCGTCGCAGGTCGCGTGCCAATTCTACCTCTAAATATAGAGGGGGGAAACTGAATATGCTTGTAGGTCACGTAACGCGAAGTCATGTAACGTCATTTTTCTGCTAAATTTAGCGGGAAAAATAAATTGCAAGAGGGGGGAAACTGAATATGTGTGTAGGCTCTAGGTCACATAACACGAAGTCATGTGACGTCATTTTTCCACTAAATTTATCGGGGGAAACAAAGTGCAAGAAACACACCTCAAATTTGTCAAACGATCTCAAGAAAAATAATCGCTTTAAGCTATGTCGGCAGAACTACTTGGTGGTTGTTGGTAGAACTCATGGCTGTGTATATCCAGACTTGTACGTATCGAGTTACAAGTAACTGATAACTTGTAATCAATTAGCATTTTATTGTACCTTTTTAACGCTTCAATTACTTTTTTAGTGGTAACGTTTGATGTAATTCAATTACTATTTTATATAATAAAGTACAAGTAATCGATTGTATGATCTCGGAAAGAGATAGAACTATTGAGCTGAATTTCTTTACGCCCGAAATAGCTGTCTGCCTGTTCGTCACTCGTCTTTGTAGCACCAACGCTGGGCCTTTTTGTTTACCCCTAAACAATTAAAGAAAAAAGATACTAGAAGGATTAGAATATCAAAGCCCTCAGCGACGTTTTGACTGTCGAGCTGTCCAGAGTGCTTGGTTTCCGATGTACTGGTTAAGACCCGGGCTTAACGCGGCATAGACGACCGCGTTCTGCACTGACCTCATCTAGTCTCCGCGGACGCTACGGAGAATCCATCCACGGACGATTTTTTCAGCTTTTCGCTGCCCCCACCTGAAACGCTTTCAACAGGCGGTCGCAGCAGGGAAACGCTTCAGTTCCGAGAGGACTCGGAGGCGTCCGTCGATGCACTGCGTAACCACGAACAGGTACGAAAAGCGTTTGTGCGCTACAACACCTCTCTTCCTTCAAGCCATAGCCTCCTCTATACTCACAAAGCTTGGCAGTTCGACGACGGAGCCATAGAGTGCCCGGTCGCAGATTTGGAGCGCGAGGATCTGGTAGCACAGAGCATCAAAGAGCCCTTTCTCGGGGAACCTGGACGTCGGCGCACAGCTTTTGGAGCGGCGAGGACCCGAAACACACTTGTTCGCTCGGGAAAGTGTGTTTCGGCGTCTCGCCGCAGCGGGCGCCACTCACGTGGCTCTCCTTTCATCCGTTGTCTGCCGCTCCACCTTTTCCATTTTGGCGGCTGCTTCTCGTAGCGATCTGCCAGGCTTTGTCAGTATATAGAAGGCTATGCTCAAGCGCATCCGTCGATGGGGTCTTCAGCGTCGCGGCAGAAATCTTCACCGAGAGACGTTGGAGGATGGCTGACGAGAACTTCGAACGACAACTGCTGTTGAAGCTTAACAACGTCTGAATGACAAAAAGAAACAAAATCTAACCACTTTAAACTAATGTATGCATTTTTAATTTCGTAACAAAAATATAACTATGTAACGTCAAAAATATTCAATTACTTTCTGGTAATTGTTCCGATACGTTTGTGATGCAGTAATTGACTACTGTTATCATTTGCATTTTTTAATGAAGTAATTGAAATTGTAACCGGTTACTTTTTTCAGTAACGCGTACAAGACTGCGTATAATCTGATGTTCGTCGATAACGAGTTATCAGAGTAGAACGCAAGAGCGCACCGTTGGTGTTTTCTATCTAAGGCCACGCTGGCACTGTCCATGCATCCTGACAAGAAACACCGCCGTTACTAGATCAACTCAGTTATGGAACTTCCCATAAACGCTGTACATTGGAGGGGGTCCGAAACCGTGTCCGATTTTTTTGCAGCTAGGTGGCGCTGCCGGCGCATTAATCCACGCGTTTTCGTCTGCTACTGCTCCGCGGCTGCTTTTGAGTCCCGACTCCTCTCGAGGTTCAGCATGGTTTTGGGTTAGTTTTTGCCCTTTCGCCAGTGAAAAGTAAAAATGTGACTACCAACAGCAGCAGAAACAATTTGAAAGTTGTCTGCTGCTGTTATCCGTAAGAAAGGCCAGAACCGCGCCGTCAATGATGATGATAGCGAGTATTAATGCGGAGCGCGCGCCCTCTGACAGGCGCCACGCAAAGGGACCCCTCGGGAGCGGAGTTCCACAACTGAGTTGGATCTAGTAACGTTGAGAAACACCACGACAGAATGGACCTTTTCACATACCGACGGCACCAGGCGGTGGCTGCACGAACTAAAAATCGAGGAAGGGACCTACCTGCGCTACCAATCGATAATGGGAGCTACGCTACCAGTTTCTTCGTTCTCTGAGCAGCGGGGCGTGCCCAACGCGCCGTCCAAGTGGGGCATCCGTGGCGTCCACTTAAACGTCGTGTTATTCTTTCCGTCCGCTTTCTTTTTTTGCGTAACACAATTATATGTATGCTGCAATTACGTTTTCTACCTCGCTGATCCACAGTCTCCTTCCGAATTTCCTCGATTTTTCGTGCAGACTTCCGCCTGCTTGGCATCGGGCGCTCGCGCGTGCGCAGAACGCTTCTCGGAAAAGGTCCATTATTGAGTTTTAGGAATCGTTTTTGCACGTCCGGTACGGTACGATGGCAGACGATACTGAGAAGGATTTGTTTTTCTAAGTAATAAAAACCTCAGAACATATTTGGGCGACGGGCAACGCATTTCTATTTAGAATGCACCAGATCGGAATATTCAATCATTTAAGTAGTGTGTTTTATGTAATAAATTTGCTAATTATCACTTTTTGTTCGTGTCCTAACGTCCGCTGCTGTTGGGAACGCTATTCCAAACGAAGCTTCTTTTTTTTTTCGAGTCATTTTTTATGTATTTTTTTTGGTTACCGAAACACCCAGTATGTAACCAAATGCGAACAAATTTAAAAGCTGAATTGGAGTAAAACAAAAGTTCATTCAGCGCTAAAGTTGCCTAGTTCCACTTATTCTCAATGAGATGTATATATAATTTTTGATCCAAGTTAAAGTGATATCGAAACAAAAAAAATTAATATTAGAAGACGTGAAGAAAATACCGGTTCGTTGACAAAAACTCACAAAAAAAGAAGAAACTAATGAAGAACAAGTGTTGGTGAAGTTACAAATTTCCTTCCCTATTTAAACATATTTGTATCGGATTCTTTACATGACGGCCCTCTTTCTGAACGATATAGACCTACTTCGCAGCATCCATGGCAAACATTACCCTGACTTCTGCACTCACCGTTTTAATATTTTTTTTTTTAGTATTCGTATTCGTAATTTATAAAAAAGAATTTGTTTTGAGTTCTTTTTTAATTCCTTTTTATGTTTTTTTTTTTCGATGGTTGTTAAGAACGTCGGTCCCACTGAGCTCACCCCTCGCTCTTCCAGATATCGATCCGAACCCCGCTCCGTCGTGCATCTGGTGATTTTCACCAAACAAAACACGGGGAGCGGACTCTGTGGCCGATGAGCCAGCTGTGCGCGCCGGAGAAAACTGCGCTCGCTTCGTCCGGCGGGTTTAACGAAAACAAACGTGAATGCAAGACCGGCGAGACGTGTGAGACTCTGATGAGTGGACGATGAACCACGACGAGAGGACGAGCCGAGCCGCTGAGCAGTTTGAGTAAACGAAAGGCTGTGGCGTTGCCGAGACCAAGATGAGGCTTTGCAGTATGAACGACTGCAGAAACCTTCCGCGGCGAGTTTCGTTCACCGCCACGCCCCTGTTAGATTATACGTCCTGAACTTCGCAGTAACGTGCGCTTATAATTCGATTCTCCTAGACTTTCGGGAGCCACTGAGTGGTCAAACGATGGATTTAGACCCTTTGTTGCGACAAGGACTGGACTTCATTGAAGCGAAGTTTCGTTCCCTTCATGTCTGATTACTTGGACAGTCGTGCCAGGTATGTATATCAAGTGATATTCAGTTGGCCACAATACATATTAATCAAACACCATAGTCAAACTCAACTGCACGGTCCAATGTTGGCTGCGATGCATACCCAGAACCAGTGGCGTCACAAGGTTCAGTGGCACACTGGGAGGCGGCGCGCCGCTACACTTCACTGAGCGCTGCACCTGGGGCAGACCCCCCCCCCCTCCACCCCCCCCCCCCCTCCCCCCCTAGTGACAACACTGCCAAGAACACCCCGACACGTATCGTGAAGCTGTGTGAGTGCTCCATACGGTCGCGCACAAAATAGTCGCTGTCGAAGGTCGTAATTATTTAAATTTCTTTCGATGAAAAACCCTCACTCTGAACGAAGCTACGCACATCGTTAGAACGCTAATATGCACTTGTACGATCAAACGGAGCGTAGAAAACTTATTTCGTCGAATTTATTGTCGTTACACGTCCAAGTAAAAGGCAGCGGGCGCAGTCAGCTGCCGCGATCACGAACAGAACCACGGTAGAACACCTGGTACCACTCAGTTCGAAGACGCAACCATGTACCCTTCAGTAGTCATGTGGGGTTCATATTTAAAAGGGGAATTGACGAGGAGGATGAGAAAGATGCGGGCGACACGGGAGGATACCTTGGGAAAGGTACGTCAGTGGCGTCTGCCCCTCCCCCCTCCCACCTTTCCACCATCCCACCTAACGCCCCGTGGCCTTGATCGGCCTCGTCATTGGGTGCCAGACTTATAAGGAATCAAATTTCTTGTCGTTGACTACCTCTCAGAGCAATTTCATAATAATTTTATTACATTTATTGGGAAGTAATCCCAAAAGTAAAAGGCTTACTTTTGTAAGTACAAAAATTATTGGTAATCGTTACTATTGTTTTGCTTCCCTTTCTAATGGTGTCCTTTGTTCATGCAAATTTCCTACCAAGGAATCCTCGTTCCAAGTCTCTGACGGCAGGAAGGTTTATCAAGGTTGGGGAATTGAAGAAGATAAGTATAGTTTATAATCCTTCTATTTTAATCCAATGATGGACGTACAGTATTCAAAAGGCCCGTTTTCAAACCGGTAAATAACTCTGTCGTTTCCAATATCTAAAGCAATCGAAAAAGTACGTTTTTTTTGTTTTTCAAGTAACAGTTAATTACGTTGTCTGTCAAGTGCTCGAGTAATCTAATACTTATTAATCGAGAGTAATTGTAATGGTAATCGATTACCTTTTTCGGGTAACATGTAAAAGACTGCGTAGTGCTGACAATGACCGGGGAGCACGAAATGGGTTAAGTGGAAACTGCCACCTCGTAGAAATTGGCGTCACGTGACTTGAGATAACATAACGTGGTCCCGTGACGTCAATTTCCCCGCTGAATTTAAGCGGGGAAATGAACGTAATGAGTTCTTCGTGGTGTCGTTTTATTTGTATTTTTTGTAGAATCTGGCCGATAAAAACGCTTTCTTGGTAAATTCGGGCTGGTCGCTTTCCAGCGCTCCAACAATCGGATCTGCGAGATCAGGGAGCGTATCCAAATCTGGGCTCGAGGAACGGCGCGCCAGCCGAAGGCTCGGCAACATTTCCGAGCGATCAGAGCGCCGACACGGAGCCGAATACCGAGGGCAACTTCCGCAACCGCGCCACTGCGGTAGCGCAAGCTACCGCGCAATACGAAGTGGTTTAGCACAATATCATTCATCCATCCATCCATCCAGCATCCGCTACAGGTCACACCACCAGCGCCACCACTGCGTGTCTGCACGCCCGCACGAAAAACAAAAATGGCAGCCTTCAATGCGGATACTTAAAACAGAAAATAAAAGCAACGAGGACGTTCACAGACAACCATACTCTTTTAGAGTCTGGTTGTCTGAAAGAGTACGGTGGTCTGTGGAGGTCCTCCTCCCGTCAAGCACCGAGACTCCTGTACTCTCTGCGCAGCACAAGGGGATAAGTGCGGTATTCAAACGCGGTGGCGTCCGACGCTAAGCTAGGCTAAAGGGCGATTCACACACTTGCGTTGAGTCCGACCGAGGGCGACTGCGACCGGTTTTTAAGCCTCTTACGACCGCTCCGTGCGGCAGCAATGGCGGCTGTAAGCTATGGCAACGGCAAAAGCTCGTTGCCATAGCAACTCGTCAAAGGATTAACGTCGCAAGCCGTTGCAATCGCACTCAGTCGGACTCAACGCAAGTGTGTGAACCAGCTATATCACTTTCTTTCTCTTTCAACCCAACAACGAAAGTGGTTAAAGTCACGTGACCGGTCCTCTTGCGCGCGCTCCCGCCGCTCCCACTTTGATGTCAGAGCTCTCCACAGAGCGGCCGGCTTCGACCAGTTAAATGCGCATCGGTTCGACCAGTTAAATGCGCATCGGCTTTCAAATCGCTCTAAAACGCTGGAAAGCAAACAACCAAATATACCATCTGTGTTAAAACAACAAAACAGTGCCCTATTGGCGACTTTAGCGAACTTGGCGGCACCTAGCGGCTGGAACAGAAAGCTGCGGCGGAAGGCTCGCTCTCTAGCCTTCTCGAGAGAATCAGATATTCACAGCGTCTGGCGGTCAAGAGACGAGGCCCTGAAAGTAGGTTCAAAAAGACGTGATAAAAATCGCCACTACTTTCTTGAGGGCCCCTTCGGTGCTGCATTTCGTGGTGCTCGCAACAGACGGCGCCACGGATTTCGATTTCCGGTGTGCGCAGTGCAATACCGACCCGAAATGGACAATAATGCCGCTCGAGTGCATAAACCACCGAGCCGCCATTGACCCCTCACGCTGCGGTGTCGCCATCCTAGCCGCGCTCTTCCACACACGAGGTAATCAATCAAACTCCCGCAAAGGGAGGGGAAACCGACCAGGCCCAGCGAGCTCT
Organism: Ixodes ricinus; assembly: GCA_037355805.1. NCBI lineage: Eukaryota > Metazoa > Arthropoda > Arachnida > Ixodida > Ixodidae > Ixodes > Ixodes ricinus. Next base: position 56,603 of record JAZHYW010028645.1, on the reverse strand, counting down.
TTAGAATAATTTTCGAAAAACGAAGAAAGAAAAAGTTTCACGGGCAAAAGACAGCGTGGCGCTGTGCCGCGCCCATACTGTACGTAAATGGCAAGTTTTAAGAAACACATTAAGTAGCCGGAACAACACGGCATAGGGAACTTCCACGTTAAAACTTTTTCTTTTGTGTTTTGTTTAGCTTTCTTGGTCCCGCGAGTCACGAACAATAATAACCCGCTTAAAAAAAAGAAAAAAAGAATGCAATATACTTGACGACACTGGCGACAGGACTAAAAGCGGGAGTGACGAAAGAAAGTGGATATTTGATTAATAATGGGCGCACTTAAAATTTAATAAAAGTTTTTCATCGTATCGGGCCCCAAAAGCTTCTTTTTTATTTACTTTATCTCACGCGTGTGTATGTAAGTTCTAACATTAAAAACTTTTTTAATTTAGAAAAAGAACTAATATATATTCACCTATGTTTATTGCGACTCTAGGTTAAATCGTACCGTGGACAGATTTTACGCAACCCCATGGTGTGTCTCAACCTTAAGATTTACAACTCAAAGAGTGATGGATCAATAATGCAGTGGACATGACTAAAGATGGCAGCTAACCCTTCCCTTCCCGCGTTCCCTAGTCAAGTGGAGAAAAAAAAACTATTTTTGCTTCCGTGTGGGCGTAGCTGACTTTGACGCTCCTAAAACCACCTACTGACATGCTTCCAATTATATAAAAAAAAAGACTTCGACGGGGCAGAAAGAGACACAGAGCGAGAGAGAAAAGAAACGATTGATTGCTGCTACAGAAAACAGCGGCTCAACTTCATTATAATCCGTACTATTTCGCCACTATTTTCTCTCAAAAATGATTTGATTTGAAAAAATAGTTTTTAATGCGCTTTTTATTTGTAATTATGAATAAATAAAACGATAGTATGTAACCTTACAAGATAGATAATTATTTTGATCACTTTTCACGAAGTGAAGAGTTCCGAATAACGTGTCGAAAAGATGTATGTAGCTTAATTTAGTTGCTTCGTTGTCCAATTTGAATTTTAACGTTTGCCCTACAAGTATCTTTATCCTAATAAAAACAAATAAAAACAATCCTGAACACGTAAGACTGATAGAAATCTAATCCCCAGCAGATACAAAATGATAAGGGTAAGTAAGAACCAGCAGCGGTTTCCTATCCTTCGCTCATATCGTAATTTTCGCTCTCTGCTTCCTCACAACACTCAATGGTACCCGGACTAAAGACGACCCAAGTAGTCAGACAAACGTGCAAAAGCAAGAAGCCGATGTCGCCACTGCACTTTCAGTGCGGCACATTCCCCACATTTTCTTCGTTTAGTTTCTTGCATTCCCCGGGCTTTATTAACCGTACAGCGGCAGATACGACGATTGCGCCTCTCTAGAAAACGCGGTCGAAACGGCAGACGCGTCGTTCAGCTACGCGGAACAAATCGGGTCCCAATGAATTTTCATTCGGGAGCGACCGAGTCGAACTCAAGCCCCAACCGGCGGTATATTTCACTCTGGAGGGCACCTTAGCTTTCGGACCGTGCAGGCGTATACAGATTTCTACCAGAGGCAGCAACTCCCACCGCGCACTCCGTAAAATATCCGACCTCCGTGCGATACGAATCCAAGACCGCGTACGCTCCTACGCAGAAAGCCTCGTTTGAACCGCGCGCCTCGGCTCACTACGGACATCGCATCGGAATCGACATCGGTCACCCCACCGTGGGCCCGCTCTTTGTATACGCACGGCTCTTTCTCCCGGATAATTTGCATATTTTTATAGGCGCCAGTCGACGGGGAGCGAAGCAGCGACCGGCTTTAATCTCTGACTCGGAAAACGATATTCATGCGTGCGGGGATATACAGAACGGAGTACTCACTCGCTGTTGCCAGACACCGGCACGCTACACACGCTGCACGCGCACTATAGTGCCCCTGGCTTCTCTTTGCGATCAGAAAGGGTAATAATCCCCTAGATAGTTTTATCGTGGACCCATGTTTGTTTGTGTATATGAGCGTGGTTGCATGCCTCTTTCGTTTGCACCAAAAATCACCCAAATTTAACCGTAATTATGTAATTAAACTGATTGCTCGATGGTCATAGCAGCTTTTTTCTTAGCTAACTTAATTACCGCCATTTCGGGGTTTACGGTGTCTACCCTTCCCTTTGTTCGCGTGTTTTCTCTACGGGAAGAGAAAACACGAGTGGACGAAGCATGCCCGAAAAAGGCCAAGCAGTAGACACTCCGCTTTTTGTTTCTTGTTAAATCGAAAACTGAATGTGCTTACAGTTTGGACATAGGCTCTATTAAGCGTCACTATTGCACTTTATTTTTTAACCCTTAATATGTTTTAACAACCAAATTTATGATAGGACCGTCATGAACCATTACCAAGAACCGTCACAAAGAATCATCATAAAGAACAGTCACGAAGGACTGTGCTATCACGTGACGCAATGACGTCATCACAATATTATGCTTCCTCAGATTACATTCACAAGTCATCACACTCTCTGTTCTTGTATGTCGTACAACGTGTCCTCCTTTTCTGTCCTGTTCTTTTGCGCTTTTTTATTTTATGATGACTATATGCTCCCCGATATTTATCACCATGATTAAGCTAGTGTAATATTTTGGCGGTGAACGTGTAACTAGCGTCAGCCTACTCACTTTAGTCGAACGCTTTGTATAGAAACTCATGAACTTGTCTAAACACGGGGAAAATTCACTTTATTTTATGTATATGAGTGTTTAACTTTTGTAAATGTTAAATAAATTTGTTAAAAAGTGAGAGACACAGCTTTTATCTCCCGCATGAATTACCAGCTCGTACCACTCATTTTGTGAGCGACTTCTGCGAAATCAACGGCACCTAGCGGCTAGAAATGAAAGCTCGTAGCGGTAGGTTCACTCGCCAGCTTTCTCGGGCGAATCAAATATCTACAGCCCCTGGCGGTTGAATGACAAAACCGTGAAAGCATGTACAATAACACGTGAAAGAAACTGTCAATATTCGTGGTCGTTACCAGAAAGCAGCTTCGCGAGTCTGCCCTCTTCCCTTCCACGACGGCGGGCATTAAAAGAGCACGCATAAAAAGCCTCCGATTCCTCCTCAAGACGCCGATACGGCTGAGCGAGTGCTCAAAATGAAACTGCCTCTTCTGCTCACCGGGTTAAAATTTCCAAACTCATAAAACGAAAAAATAAAAAAAAAGAAAAGTACGTTGAGCACGAGTGTCCATAGAAATAACGAGGGCCTTCAAAATTGCACGACGTGGTCGCTGTCCCGAACAAGTTAACTGCTCTGTGCGCGACGTAGCCTCGTAAAACTACTCTTTTGAATTGGGACTTTTAAATATTTTGATCCAAGTGTCAAAACTAAGTTTACAAAAAAAAATATTTGTGTTCGATGGGATAGGAAATGACGCAGGGATAAAAGCGCAGCTCACAAGATGACTCCTCGAGGTGTTAATCCTGGTTGAGGGCGCTGGCTGAGTGCCGAAAGAAAAGAAAAAGAAGTTCCGTAACATATTGTAAAACCAACCCTAACATTAAATATTATATTAAAAAGAGGCACTTGTAATTGAGGATTAGGAAGCTGCGCTCAGTCATCGAAGGGTTATAAAAGGTAAATTTGAATCTAGCGCCACTCCAATCCGAACGATCTTGGTGGAGGTGATAAAAATGTTTCAATGTCCGCCAGGAGAGGAGAAGGAAGTTGTTAGCATTGCGGCTTTCTACTGCTACTTTTACGGCTGAAGCGGTAACGACGGTTTTAGTATACCTCACTGTAATAAACGCCACCTGGGTTTTAAATTCTGGACCCGAAATATTGAGCAGTTCTTTGCATACAGCGGCTTTCCGACACGGTTCGGTCTTAAAAAGAAGGTAAAACTCCGGTCTTCAGCGCACTCTCAAAAGGGTTAGGAACGCAGTTATTTTCAACTCTAAAAGAAGCGACAGTACCCAGTGGCGAAAAAATGAAGAAAATGAGAAAAGAGTTATTGCCTATCTAAATGTACAGCAAAACTGGCGTGGCCTGGAGGCCGAAATGTGAAACAGGGCAAAAGATCTTGAGTTAACGAGGTTAGAGTTGCGAACAAAGAGACCCAACAAGAGAGCAAATTTGCATCTCGTAATAAAATGCAACAGTTATTAGAAATGTGCTGATAGCTTTGTTTCAGTATAAAGTAGACATACCATATCGTATAGACTTACTTTTTTTTCAAGTGTGCATACATCTAGTAGCTGCTTCAGCACCATTTATCTGAGTCCGCCATTTTCTTGGGCTTGTGCGCTATTTTACTATTTTAGATATTTTACTTGAACATGTGCGCATGTGCAATTCTCACATTATTTTAGGCACAGAGACATGGCTGAATAGTGACGTTCCCAGTGAACTGCTTCTTGATTCAGATTTTTCTATATACCGTAAAGATCGTACTCATCGCAGAGGAGGAGGCGTTTTGATTGCTATTAAAGGTTTAGAGTCTGCTGCTGTGACAGTCACTACTAATCTTGAACTTCTATGGGTTGAATTTAAAATATCGTTTCAAAAATTTGTGCTGGGAGTGTGTTATCGCCTCCCCAGCTCTGGAAGAGACTTTGTTGATAAACTTGGCACCAGCTTGGAAGAAGTGTTTTTGACTTATCCTGACAACATTATCATCCTAGCAGGAGATTTCAACTTTCCCGGTATTAACTCGGCGGACAGTTCTGTTGTTCCTTCATGTAGTAACCCCTTAGAGTGTTTAGAATTTATGCACCTGCTTTCTGCATTTGGACTTCATCAACAAATTGCTCAGCCAACACGTGGCGATTCAACATTAGACTTGTTTTTATTACTCATCCTGAACATATCTCTTCCATACATTTCCTATCGCCGATTAGTGATCATGCCCTCATAGCCATCAATCTTTCACTAAAGGTACCGGACAAAGAGAAGTCCTCGAAAATCATTTGGGACTACCCTAAGGCAAATATAGAGGATCTGAATTCCACTCTCCTCCGGGCATTCGCAGACTTCGAAAACTCTTTCAATGACCGTTCAGTCGAGGTCAATTGGACTATTTTCAAGGACACACTGCTTAGCTCCGCGAACCAGTTTATTCCTAAAAGATACTTACCTCAGACTCATCTCCCCCTGGTTCTCAGTGAAAATAAAGCGCATTTTAAATAAGAAAAAACGTTTATACCGCAAGGCTGTAAAGTTAAACACTGATGAAATTTGGCTTCATTTTCACGCGTTTTCCAAAGAGTGCAAACGCGTAATCCAGTCAGCGAAACATAAGTTTTTTAATGTTGATCTAAAAAAGGTACTAACTGAAAATCCCAAAAAGTTTTGGTCTATAATTAATCCTACACCCAGGGGCGCCAAACTTCCTACCGTAGATCCACAAGATAGCCCATTATCATCCGCGGTAATTGCTTCCAATTTTAACGCGTATTTTGGTGAGATATTTACACGCGAAACTTTTCCAGAACCTTGCCTATCTAGCTTCGAAAGCCCGACGGTCATGCAGGATATTTACCTCTCCATAGACGGAATTTCGAATGTTATTGATCGACTCCCTGTGAACTCTTCACCTGGCTGTGACGGAATTAACTCCAGACTCTTAAAAATAACGAAATATACTTCCGCCAAATTTCTGCTCCTTATTTTCGAGCAATCCCTAGCTTTCTCCCAATTACCGTCTGATTGGCTAAATGCTAACGTAGTACCCATCTTCAAATCAGGTAACCCGAATGAGCTAAAAAATTACAGGCCCATCTCACTGACCAGTGTGTCATGCAAAATTTTAGAGCACATCGTCTTTAGCAGCATAATGTCACATCTCGATAGTAACGATTTGTTGTTCTCTAATCAGCATGGCTTCCGCAAAAAACTGTCTTGTGTTACCCAATTATTCGAACTCACCCACGATCTTCATAACAACATGCACTCTTTAAAACAAACTGATGCAATATTCATAGACTTCTCAAAAGCTTTTGATCGTGTTCCCCATAACAGATTAATACTTAAGCTCCTCCATCTAAACGTCAGTAGTAACCTTGTCTCGTGGATTCGGGCCTTCCTGTCTCATCGCACTCAATCTGTGATTGTCGATAATGTCACCTCCTCTCCACTGAATGTCATCTCCGGCGTCCCTCAGGGTTCAGTTCTTGGCCCACTTCTTTTCCTAATTTATATAAACGACATTGCTTCTTCCCTCTCTTCCACCGTGAGATTGTATGCTGACGACCTTGTGCTCTATCGCAAAATTTCTTCCATCAATGATTGCATAATTCTACAAAACGATCTAGAAAAATTAACAACCTGGTGTGAATCTTGGCTCATGACGATTAATCTGGATAAATCTAAAATTATGTCGTTCTCCAGATCAAAAAATAAAGTCACTTACACTTACTCTATTTCATCTTGTGAACTAGAACGTGTAGCCACATTTAAATATCTAGGAGTGTTCCTTTCTGCAGACTTATCATGGAAGTGCCACGTCGACTATATCTGCTCTAAAGCAAATAGAACATTAGGATTTTTAAGACGACATCTTTATCTCGCAGACCCATATGTCAAACGTTTAGCATACACTACGTTAGTTCGGACGAAACTGGAATACGCGTCCATCATATGGAATCCTCATCAATTGTATCTCATTAACCAACTCGAAGCTGTCCAAAATCGCGCCACTCGTTTTATTACTCGCGATTATTCTCGAAAAAGCATTTCCTGTCTAAAACAGTCCATATCTCTCCATACACTCGACACTCGTAGAAAAATCGAACGGCTCTCTTTTATGCACAGACTATACTACAACCCATGGTCACCAAAAACATTTATTTTCCCGGCTCATCATATTTCCTCTCGCCTAGATCATCCATGTAAAGTCGAACCCATTTTCTCTAGAACTAACGCCTACAAATACTCACCTCTCCCTCTATGCATTTCTGAATGGAATAGCATGCCCTCAAGCCTGGTGACGATACGTGACCATAACCATTTTACGCAGGAGCTTGTTAAGTTGTTTGAGTAATCTCTGTATAATGATGCTTTCTCATTGTTCTCATTCAATGTTTTCCCCAATTTTTGTGAATTTTGTGAATTTGATGTACCCCTTATGTAATGCCTCACATAGAGGCCCTTAAGGTAATAAAATGAAATGAAATGAATAAATGATCAAGTATTAAACACGACACGGGGGCTGCGTAGGAGTTCGACGTGAACTCTCGGGCCAGCCCGTGATCCAATCAGATGCTTCGCGCCAAAGAAAATGGTGACCGCAACCTGGCTTTAGCGGATGTTCTGAAAAGCGTTTATTGTGAATCATGCATGTCCGACGATTCTGCTAGCCACAACTTTGCTAGACACACGAATGGAGAGCTTCAGCTTGTTTTGTGCTTCGTCTCAGAGCTCCGCGCGTGATGGTACGTCTACCCTTCAAAGCACAGATTTGCCCAATCATTGGCCAATGGCTGTGCAGCTCGGTCCTTTGGCCAGTGGTCTTCCGGGACAGCGGCCAGCCGTAGCGCCAGATGACCGGCCTTTCTCTGGCCACCGGCCAATGGCCACTGTAGTCACCAGCCATCGGCCAAGCGATTAGCCGATGAATGGCCACTCTTGTGGCCACTGGCCAAGAGAGACCATAGCCAGCCATTGGCCACTGCTCGGCCAAATGGACCTTTGCGGAGTAACGAGCGCCGTCTGGAGAGCTTTCTGCGAGCCACAAATGAAAAGCAGCCCTGCACATACCTCTGCCTGTCAATACTACACTGGCAACGTGCCGTTAGTATCGGTGCTCAGTGATTTTTAAACCCCATACTACCGAAGGTCAAAAAAGAAAGCGACAAAATACGCTAAAGACGCGCGAACATAGATGGCTGACAAAGTTGCTCGCTCTCGCATTTCCAGGGCACCGTCCCTAGAAGCTCTGCGGAAAATAGCAACATCGGGAATTTACGCATACGCAGAAGCTACTCGGAAAAGGTGCGGGTCCGAGCTGCTTGGGGACGGCAGCGTGCGGCGAGTCAACGTCACCCAGTAACAATCAAACCTGTATACAGAATTTCGACACCGTGACAGTGAGATCGAGGCGACGCAGATTAGTCACGAGTGCTCCCTCAACGTTAGGCAATCCAAGCGTCGAAGAGCCCTGGTCCTCTGCCGCTTTGGTGTGTACCACCAACGTGGCAGCGGAGTGAAGAGGCACGAGGTTAAGGGATGTGGCTAGAAACGGACAGCGCCGGTCTGCGTATTCGGAAAACCTTGTGGAATAAGTCAACAGGTAAATTTCGCATGGGACGTCACACATTGCCTGGTCTGATGGCAGATAAAAAAGAGAGGGAGAGGCGGGGAGGGGGGGGGGGAGGGGGGCGAGGTTTAGGTAAATGCGACTCAGTGATCCCCGCGCTGGACTTTAGTCTGCTCCCAGATTTGGTTACCTTAACAGGCTAGAGTGTGATTCACTGGGGCGTGACTGACCTTTCACCACTTCCCCCCCCTCCATCTCCCTTTTTTATTTCTTCTTCTCTCCCACAGTAAACCAAGCAAAGTAAGGTGCTTAAGTTGTCCTTACTCCACGAGCTCTCCGACTACGCTGTCGGGCTCATGAAGCACCGACAGGAAGCCAGTTTCCATTACACCGCGGCCAACCGGCAGTTCACGGACAAAGCCAGAAACGGTCTTGTCCCCGGAAGCACTTGGCTTTGGACGGTAGCGGAAGCCAGCGTGGACTCGCTTGATTCAGCGCTAAGAAACGAGGGGATCGCCGAATGCACCAAGACGAGACTGGAAAACTGGTGCCGTCTAAACAAGAAGTAACGGAGATGTGGTTTACTTGGCTGAAGCAGAGCATGGACTCTGCTCACCCGTCACAAAGAACTAGACGACATAATTCAATCTAATCCAATCCCCTCAGTGTAGGGTGCTTAATGTGCGCGACAAACTGTGGTTTCTGCCGGACGTGAGGAAAGGCGTCCTAGACGCACTGCGGGTACAACATCTATGAAAATTAAAAAAAAACACCATTGTTTTTTCGTGCGGTGTTTAATGTGTGGGACAGACTGTGGTTTCGACCGGACGCGAGGAAAGGCATTCTAAGTCCAGTGCGCTAGAACACCCATAGAAAATGCAAAGAAGACAACAATATCGCTATTTTATTTACGTGGTGAGCCACTAAAAAGAGAGTAACTGAAACCTAACATTCGTGGCTTCAATAGTCTATATAAAGTGAACTCACCATGCGAGAGACCGCAATGTACAACCGGAACTAAACCGGTTTATTAGATTCAATGCCCTCGATTTGAATTACAGATTCACATTATGTTTTCGCCCGAAAGAAATATGAAGAAAAATATGGCGGACTTCTCGAAGCAATTGAGGTATGACATCGCAAGTCCCGTACTCGTTCGCATCAGATAGACGAGCCCGCAGCTTGCGAGCGGTGAGCACGTAATGATTTCACTGACATCGGATTTCCTTAATGCAGTCGACGACTTCTTTCGCATCCGGGGCGGGCACATGGTTTATCTCGACAGCGTTTATTGGCTTTGGATACGCATCTATCGAGCGACGAGCACAATAGCCGGTAGATTAGAGGCAAATTAATGTCATATATTGTAAGTAGTGTTTCGTGTTTTCGGTAAATATCGATGAACGCCGATAATTAACCCCCAAGCCGGTTGTACCAAAACAGGGCGTTGTACCGGCGTGCGGTTGTGTATCAGTAGTGCGTGATGCACATGATAGACCCCAAGCTAGCAGCCATACTGCAATGTTGCCACACATCAAATGCAGGCCGATCTTAAGTGCGCAACCTAAAAACTAACGTTCTAGCTAAATTTATTTATTTATCTATTTATTCAAAAAGAAAAGGGTTAATTTGTTCCGTTTAGTGCAATGGTTTTTTTAACCATTTTAAGGTGTAGTTACTGGCAACATTTGTTTCCAATCTCCGTCTGAATAGGATCACCCCCTGATCAGAGAGGTCCATCCCGCGCATGTTTCAAGCACCGCGAAGTCTTAAAGAGTCTTATAACCAGAACACACGTAGCGTCAATCTGGAAGGCGTGCACTAACAAAGTCCCAGGCACTTTCCTCATCTGCAAAAGGTCAATAACCACTATACACACGCCCTTTTGCCTTCTTTTAGGACCAATATTCATTTTCTCATAAGATCTGAATTAGAAAATACAAAATCTCTGTCGCAATACTTCTACACCCTTCCTTTTTCCGAGATCCCAATCTCGTCATTTCGAGTACGTTTTGAAGACAAGTTGAAATTATCCAGATAACTGCCCAAAGGAAGACACCCAGAACCACTTTAATGGTTTTCACATAAAGAACGCCGCCGAAATTATACGGTATCAACTCAACGCCCTATCAGCGCCCAGGCATTCCTCTTTTGAACAATTTCTGTCAAACAGCAATAAGAAACGCCAGTGTTCTGAAATTTGAGCCCGGCAGAGCCGCGCGCGAGTGTTCCAACTGCCAGAGTTCGAGACCGGCAACGAAAGAAGCAACAAAGGAGACCCACCCTGCGTTGCCAACTGTTCATTAGTTGCCTCACCTCAAACGCCCCCTAGAGACTCGCGCCCCCGGAGCTCACAAACAGAGCAGAGACGAGCCGCGGCTGGACATAAATATAGAGATGTCACCTCGCTTCAACGATGTCAGACTGACGGCCGGACACCATCGCACATGGCGTCTGATTTGGGTAACCGCCTGTCTATTTTTCGTTTCTTTTTTTGCCCACCATTGTCATAATTCTGTCCCTCCCCCACCTTCCTGCAATCCCGTTTATTTCCCCGGTGACCAAAGAACGCCCACTGAAACCGCGAGAGGGCGTCTCAACGCACATGCTCTCCACGACAAATCCGCCCAACTGCCAATCAGGGACACGTAGCTTTTCCGGTCGTGGTGCCATCCCGAACTTCTTTTATGTGCTTATTCCAAGACAGGTTCTCTTCCGACTTCTGACTTCATTTCTTTAGAGGCCGAATTTATCTCATTTGTTTTTGCTTTGTCGTGCTTGTTTTACGAAAGTTTGGATGTTGCCTCGGTCTTTTCTCACTGAGCGCCGACACCTTGTTCGTGTCTGTTTGTATTCGCAAATACCAAGTTGGTGATGTCCCGTTTTGCCTTGTATCGCTTTCGCATTGTTTGTCTGATGACAGTCAGAAGAACGCGCAAGAACACGAGAAAAACCGGCGTTTGAAATCTTGTCTGGATAGCTTTTTTTACAACTACAAAAAATTGCACGCATTTAAACGTAAAAAAAAAAAAGAACTCAAGAGAGCGTCTTTTCTACGAACAACCGGCAGCCACACCGAGGCCGCGTTGTGTACAGATCCAAGATTCAACCGGTTTCATCTTCTTTAAAATAGCGGATAGCTGTACGTTCACCTCAGATGGACTATCTCTTTCTGTTACAACACCCTGTCAACAGTAATTACTTTTATGGTCACTGGCATTTTATGAAACACAGGGTGCGGCCAGTGCCAAGCATCTCTTAACGCTTTGGAGCCAACGAGGTCGCATTGACTGTAAGAAACATGCTTCCGGCTTCTGTAGCTCTAGTGTTTTTATGAAACGCGCCCGACGACCGACTATCCATGTCGGATGACATAACGTGGCCCCACTATGGTCAGTATGCTTTCGGCCACAATGTGCTATCTCTTCCGCTAGCACTTCACACGCCCAGCGGGAGGTAAGCGCAGAAACCACTTACTAAGTACATCAATTACCTAAATGTCGTTTTACAACGGATTCATCCGCCAACCGCAGAGGAAAGGGACGATACCGCTTAATTGGAGGCTGCACCCACCGACTTTCCTACGTTATATTTATTCCAGGCAACCTTGCGCTTCATTATCAAAGGGCACATATCTCTTGGTTAGGTTGTTCAGGTCATCGGTCCGGAAACTAGCAGCTATACCGTATAGCTTTTTCCAATTGTAATATGAAAGACCGAATACTCAGTATACAGTATAAATATCACAAGGTGCCTCGTGTATCGATTCTTTTCACAATACACTCGCGAGTATGAAAAAAATAGGCTGGCAGGGTATTGGGTTCCACAGAGCAGCTATGGAGAAAAAATAGCGGTTGAAAAGAAAACAATCAACAAAACTCTCCAAAGCGACAACCGAGCCTTGAGCGTTAAAGAAATGAAAGCCGTTTAGCAACTCCCTGTAACTTCGAATTAGAGCGCAGCTCTTGGAAAGATGGATAAAAAGATAACTCAGGGGAAGGCACTACCCCTATCCTTCCTCCCTCACCTCGCCATCCTGCCTGCATACTCCGCTAACGGGGGCCGGCCCCTGTCATCAACGTGGATCCCCATGACGTCACGGGGGTCACGTGCACCTCAGGGGAGGAGGTCATGGACCTCGGGGGGTCACGCTGCACCCCGAGGGGGGGAGGGGGCCACGCAGATCTTCAGGGGCCGCCGTGACCCCGCGGGGCCTGGGGCGACCTTATGGTGACGCCGACGCTGCGGACTGGCGACGCTGCCCAAGCCGGAAACGGGCAGCCTAAGAGCTGCGCTTTAAAGCAAATTCGAGCAAGAATGGCGTCGCACTGCGCCGCCGCCAGCAGGTAACTCAGAGAAACCGCCAATGTCACCCTGGCGATACCCGATGCCTCCCGCCGCTGCCGTCACAGTTTCCAGCGAGGGTTGTCGCAGCGTCACGCCACTCAACGGCGTGACGCGACTCGATTTTTTGCTCGGCATGAGCTCTGCGCCGCCTTTTGCCAGGTCCCACCGCCCCGTGCGTCACAATAAAAAGACACGGTGTCCGCTGCAGACATGATGACAGAATTGGCTGCAGTCAGGCCTCAAGAATCGTTCAAAGAGCATGTTCCATTGGCACATACTGATTGCCTGGGACCATGCCTCGCAGACCCGTTCGTGCATGGCCAGAATGATCTACGCACCGCTATGCAAGTGGTGATGTGCGTTAACGTCGATACTGATTTGAAGAACGGGCGGCAGCTTTCAGGCCACCATAGCGCCGCTAAACCTCGCCACACACACTTTCTTTGTGTCAGCAGTACATGGGGGAGGAGCTAGGAAGATTTGCCAGCGAAGTTTTCTTCTCGGCGAAACCCGCAGATCCGTGCATCTTCGTGACGTTCTTTCGCCAGTACAGTGGCGAAAATCCCTTACTCACTCCCTCGTATGCCGAGCTGGAGCGGCACTGCGGAAGGCCGCGCGGAGACGAACGTGGTTCAGTGCACGTGCGGCTGCCACGATGAAGATTATCAGCTGCAGACCTTGATGGTCTCTAGGAGCACAGCGGAGGCTTGGGTAAATGCATTCCCAAACTTCACACCAGTCAAAGTAGATAGTCTGGCACCGTTCTCTATCTCCGCCAGATAAAGCAGAATTTACTAAAAACGTCCCTGCGCCGGCCCCGATTCATCTCGGCCTTTTGATCAGAGTGTAGCCCGACGTGGCCAGGTAACAACCAGCCGCAGTAGCATTGTCCACCTTCTGGACGGACGGAAGCCCGGGCAGTTGACCCCCATACCGCGTGGAGATAAAACAATTCTGCGATGGACTTTCAGAGATCAGCCAAACTGGGAGCCATCCGGCCTTCATCAACTGAGAACAAGAGTAATGTCAGTTTGAACTGAATATTGACGGTGGACAGCTGAGAACGCGAGAACACCAAGCGTTGCTTCGTACACAACCAAACTTTTCACCGTCGACTCTCAACACGCACCAGATCAAATTTGTGGTTCACAACCGATAATCATGACCCTGACGCTCAAAGTTATGAACTATAAAAAGACGTTACTGAACGCGCCTGCACACAACGAGCCCTGGCACGAGCTCCCCGATTGAAAGTCCGCGGTGACCGCTCGTAAGTTCATGGAACGCGCCCCGTTTTAATTGCAGGAATCTCTCAGAACCATAATACCGAAAATTGCATCGCCGTGCTGTTCCTCGTCATCGCCTCAGTTGGAACGCCTAAGCAGGGTCGTCGAAACAGAAGAACGGAGGGGGGGGGGATTCACCCCCCCCCCCACCCCCCAAGCGGCGTCGAAAAAGGGAGCGCAAAGGGCATAAGGGTGTAAAAAGAGGGGGGGGGGGGAGGGCATATTGCCCCAGCCCCCGGACTATAACTACTTCAGGAGAGTTATAATTAAAAAAAAAAATGACAGACGTTTGCAGTTCTCGGTAATGTCGAATTAAAAGCGCAGCTCTTGAGAAGGAGGAGGAGGGAGGAGCGACGGGATGGGTACGCCCCTCCCCCCTCCCCTCTTCCTATCCTGCCAACCTCCCATTTAGCGGGAAACCTAATTGGATGTTAAAATTACGTGACGTCAATTTCCCCGCCAAATTTAGTGAAAAAACGTCCCATAACGCAACGCGCGCGCAGTTACGCCGACGGCGACGCCGCTCAAGTCGCTGAAAACAGGCGCGTAGAGTTGCGCCCTAAGAATTCGGGGAAGGGATATCCCCCTTCTTCACTACTATCACCCCATCCTCTCTCTCTCTCTCCCGAACAATTTCTATGGCCCATCCTTACCCCTATTTGAGGTGTGTTTGTGTTGGTTATGACCTTTTTTTTCCCCGTTCCACGGCCTTTCCTCGCCATCCTCTCGCCCCTCATCTCTCAGACATTACCGACGTCTCTATACATAACGCTTGCGAGTGGACTCCGTGGCGGTTGTTAACAGTGGCGGAAGATGAGCTCTATGACGCATACACCGCGCACGGCTCCACAATATCACAAAGCTTAATCCTCGCCTCGATTCCGAAGCGAAGATTTTGGCCTCAAATAACTCCTTCCCAAAGTTGAAACGTCACTTTGTCGTCACCAATAACTTCCACAAAACGACAATCTTGCGACGACAAAGTTCAGAGTATTTACAGCCCGCCCAGGTACTACCCACGTTTCATTGATTCTATCGCGGCGTAGGGATGTAGGGACACGCAGGCGCGACGTCATCAGTGCAGCCTGTTCAATCGGCTGGCCCCACGGTGTTGCTCGCGCGCGCTCCGGATGAAGCTCGCTACACTTTGTGCCTAACATTCTCGCTGGAATTCGAGCACCGAGAGAGCTTGGATGATTGACATCTCGTCGCGCGTGACGCCAACGTCGCGAGTGTCCAATCAGCACGCTCATGCGAACTTCGTGCCCAACTTTGTGCTTGACGAGTGAAGCGACCCAGGTCTAAGTCTAAGAAGAAACACAACCAAGACAGTGTTACCAGACTGTGTTTTGTGTGCTGTATTAGCAGTGCGTCCAGGGCTGTAGCCACTGCAGCGGAATGGCGCACTGGACACAAAGGGAGTGGCCACGTAGATGAAAATGAAATAACGCTTAGCGATCATTGTACGCGCATCTAAAAGAAGTAACCTCTACAACAAAGCGTAAAAAGAGAGATGCGCGAAAAAAAACGACGTTCACTATACCATCCAAGCGTGTCCGTTCTGCGCAGCTGAATTGCACACATCCGTGACCTTTATGCGCACCCAGATTGTCCTCAAAGGAAACTCGCGCAATGTTTCCTCGCACGTATGCCCAGACACCGTTCGACCTGAACGCCCATAGCCACTAGCCACAAAATTTACGGACGTACGAGAGTCTGAACACGCAGCCCGCACGCCGCACGGCGGCGGTGCGTTCACACTCCATTCTCACGTGTGATTACCACTTCCCTCCTTCCACAACGCTCGAGCAATTTCTTTCTAGTATAGACTTGTTCTTTTTTCCCGTGTTACGGCTGGGTGTTTTTCCTTTCTTGTAACCGGACGCTAGTTTTTTGCTGTTACCTTCTTATAGGGAGGGCGGGGGGGGGGGGGGGGAGGCGGAGGTCTTCCTTATGATAGGGGCGGGGGAGGGGGAGGGGGGAGGCGGAGGTCTTCCTTATGTTGTTTGTATGAACGCGCGCCCCGAGGTCTGGTCAACGGAGTTAGTGCTTTGGCAACTCGCACGTTTCCAACCGTGCTTTACTCCTTTTGGCTATTTGCGACTGCCTTCTCCGTTGTCTGATTGCCAACGAGCGAGCCTTCTCAGTCCGGACGCGTTGGACGTCGGTTGGGAAACAACACGAACAGATTGTACCATTATTGTCTTATAAACACGATCAGGGTACTGCGGTGCCGGAAATGGCAGATAATGCCGTGTTTCCTTGTTCCAGCTGTCATCCTCCACCTCTTCCGTCTTGAAAAACTTGCTCGACGCTAGCAGATGCCTGTTCCTCCGAAACAACTTGATGTCTTCTCCAGCTGGTAATTTTTTTTAACGGCGATTTTGCAATTTTTACTGTTTACACCTTTGTCGAACGTTGTTGCTGAATACAACGATGGCGTCTGCTGCGGCAATGCTCAACAAAACTACCGTCTTAGCAGTGTCAATCACCGGTTGGTCTTTCACCGTCGCTACGGTAAACATTTTTTCGAATCGATTTCGATTTTTGCTAATGGTGGCTTTTAGCAAACCGTTACCGCGTTCCGTGTGCCGCACTAGCGAGGCCTTTGAAGTATGCATTTAAGCGCGCGTCCCCGCAGTTACGGTATCATCCGGGCGCTCGTTGAAAAGCATGCTTCAAAGGCTCAGGTAGTGCGGAACGCTGGACACGGTAACGGTTTGCTAAAAGTCCCTTTTGCCGCCCGCCATGTAATGATCACCCGATGTTCTTCAAAAATATATACATTTTCTTCGGCTTTTTTCCTTTTTTAACCAACGCCTTGTGCCTCCTTTTGTTGTGATTTATCCAAGGTTGGTCTGCTTGGTACTCGCTGCTATTGTGTGTGCTGCCCAAGCGGATGCAGGTCCTGCTTCAGAAACAGCAGCCCTTACGTATCAAGACTGTCAAAATTGTAAGTCCTATCGTCTGTTTTTGCTATATTCAAGAACTCGTATACGTGTATGATCTGCAAACACATGTTCGAGCATGGTTTCCGTTGCAAAAATAGCCTACACTTCTTCCGAACTGCCGAGCGTTTCTTTTCCTTTGATGCCTTGTAGAGCTGCGCTGATGGCCTATTTGGGATCGGCATTTCGGATCTCCTGGTATACGCTACGAATAACTCCAAAAACCGAAGATTGTGGGTGAGGTTAATTGACCTGTAGACCGGTTGAGTCCCATTAAACTTATTGTTTTATTGCGAAAATGACTTTCGTCTAATAAGTGTCAATAGACAGAAGTTTTAATGTGTAATTTGGTCAAATTTGAGCACTTGTGTGGGTGACAGATGTTCATGTTTACGGATTCATCTTTGTAACAAGCTTACAGCCACTGAACGATTAAGAAACCTAGGGCGTGGTTACTCTCACGCATCTTATTATCGCATTATAACCAATAAGAGTGCCGATGAACGTGTCACAAAGCAGGAACCACGAACATAAGTTGTTTCTTAAGTTTCCGGTAACTTTAGTTGGGCATTGCGTTTTAAAGATTACGGTTATATTGTGACGTAGCATTGTTATTATTGACATAAAGGCCACTGACAACTTAACATCGATGTCTTTTTTGTAATGCAAACGACTAAAAATATTACCAGGATCGTCCTAAAATATTGCTTAAGAACTGCGTATTTCTAAAGGAAAACATCTATTTTCAGAAAGCTTGATTCGAAACGCCCAGCCCGCATCTATGGCGTAATTATTGAAATGGTGCGCTCCGTGACTTCTTGGGTGACTTCAAAAAGGAAGTAGTCAAATGTTTAACTTTCTCTCTTTCCCTCTCATCGTTCATGTCCTTCATCGGCACGCGCATGTGCCACCCGGCCATCTGCGAGACCTTTCTTCGCGTGCAGACGACGACGACACTTTTCAGCGCCTCTATTTTTAGCAGTGTTAAACCCTAGTTACACTAGCGCTCTCAACTGTCATTAAGCCAAAGATCGTTGGCATCTCCCAACGTATTATTGAGCTCAACTAAGTTGTCCGGTGTTACAACGGCATAAAGGCCTAACAACCCCGGTTGAGAGTCGCGTCAAGGGACACAACTGAAAGCGAAACGGAAACAAAACTGATGTCGCATTATCTTTCTTTTAAAAAGCAACGTGAATGAATAATAAAGAAAGAGCTAGGAGACGCCGACGTTTTGTCATTAACACTTATGGTCTCTGATTTTTATTTTTGAAGTCAGCATCGTACTGCTTTTACAATTGTCGAGAAAAACGTATTTTAATAATGACAATAATAATTATTACAGACAAGCAACTTGCGGCACCTCTTAACGTTTTTGAACATGCCTTCGTCAATTACGTCCCCCCCCCCCCCCAAAAAAAAAAAAAGAGAGGAGGAGCTGGAGTTGGGAGAGGTGTACACAAACTTTAATGGGCTCGTCTCGCGCGCCAAAGAATTTTTTTTTTCGATCTGTTTTTTAATTTGGTGTTTAATTAGGCGTTATTGAAGCGTTTAAAATATCGATCTTGGGTTTTTAGTGGCTCTTTTAAACCAAGCTTCTAGGAAGTCTAACATCGCTTTTCAGAACCGCTATTGTCAGTTTCATCATCACTCGCGTCGTTGTGATTGGAACTTTGTAGTTTAAATGAGAGCGGGCTTTGTTCAGGTTGAATGCCTTGAAAATGGTACGAATGCTCCCGGAAAGTTACTGTATAAACCACGACAATTTGATCGAACATTGCATTTTCAAATATCGGTTGCTTTGTGGAATGGAGTTTGCTTACTTTCGTCTGCGCTCATCATGCTCCACGATGTTCAACAACATCATGTTTACATTCTATCTTCGTTACAGGGAAGGCTTTCGCAAATTTATATCTAGATTGTTTGTCTTTTTTTATTAGCTATATACCATGATATGTTTGGCAAGAAAAACGGTAGGACAAATTCAACGATCTACGATTTTAATGTAAAGCATTAACTGTCCCATGGAGCGAAGCCGGCGTTGTCTGTAGCAGCGCGAAACGGTTCCTAACTTCCCATTGGCTGAGGAAACGCCACCTAAATTTTCATTGGCCAAAAGCACAGCAACGCAGATGCATTGTCACGGAAGCGCGGCGGGGCGCTCAAGGTTAAAGCGGACGCGCCTCAGGAATAAAACACACCATCATCACGAAAGCCGTGGAGTCGGCGGGGGTTCCGCGCCTGCGCAGTGGAGGAGCGTGATGTCGCCCGCCGGAGCGCCGTGTGAATGCGCTGCGTCTAGGAATGCGATGGTATTCCTACACGTAAGCAGTCTTAAGTGTCTTTGTTTATTTTTTAGAGCGCAGTTCTTAGGCGCCCATATCCGGCTTGAGCGGGGTCGGCGTCGCCGTGGGCGTCGCCATGGGCGTACCCGCGCGGTGCATGATGGGTAAATTTCCCGCTAAATTTAGCGGAAAATTTTTCCCGCCCCCCCCCCCCTCGAGGTCACGTGACCCCCAGGCCACGTAACCCCCCCCCCCCCCCCCCCCCGGCCATGCCTTCCCCCTCCTCAAGAGCTGCGCCTCTAATTCGGCGTTACAGGGAGTTGTAAACGGCTTTCATTTTTGTATCCCAATGAGCATCGAGTTCAGACACACCATTCGTGCGTAATGACGCAAGCAAGGAAGTGACCTCATTACTCCAACAGACGAATCCCTTTTGCACACTGCGCAACACTGTTGGTACGAACACGACTGCGGCGTTTTTTCGCACTTTATTTTTAAAGCGTGCCTTCGGGCATCAAAATATATTACGTAAGTAGCCCAGCTGAGCACTTTCCAGAACTATACTAGTTTCGATCAGTGTTGCAGGATTGCCACTCCGGAGTTTGAATGATTCCGGAATCATTCCGAACTTTCGCGACCCGGGAATGAAATGGGAATGGAATGGCGGCAGAGAGGGAGGCAATGAAATGGGAATGAAATTATGTTCCTTTTGCCCGGAACAGAATGGGAATAAAACAGGCTCGGTATTTATTTGAGCTGTGTCGATTTTAAGCTAGGGCCCTACCGGTTGATGGCGCAATTCGCTTGTACGTGGCAAGTGGCGCTGGAAGCAGTATCATTGCACTGGAGGTGGCTGACGGCTTGATTGTCTCACTGGCGCATGCTCTTTCGAGGATGAAAATGGCGCACTCTCCGCGAAGCAACTAAACGTAAATACTTGTAGACGGGCAAGGTACCGTTCCTGGCGCCTCGGAGACACGACGAAGCGGTTGTTGTAATAGAAAGTTTTAGTAGATCGTGTTTTCAAATCACGCTATTCGTAGCGGTAGCTTGCGCTGCCACTCCGATGCGTGCTCTGAAGACGCGCGCCCAGCGTTAGCGGGCCTTTGAAAACGATCTACCAGAACCCCGTAATCATACGCGATTAACGGGTAGATTTTGACCATAATGTCAAACCGAGCCTAAACCGAATACCGGAGCAAAATAAGCGGGACCGTAATCTCATGTGGCGGTTACCCGTTTTTTTTTTTTTGGAAATGGTTCGGTGTAATAAAATGTGAGCCGCACTTTCTTTTGTGGGTGGCGTCGCGAAGTAAATAAAATTATCGTCAACGGTGACGTCAGCAGCTCAGTTTGTAGTAGACAAACACAACGGCACGTCGAACTAAGACGTCAAGAAAGTTTTATAATAATGAAACGAAGACAATAGAATACTTTTACAAATCTCTGTAATGCGAACTTAGAGCGCAGCTCTTGAGGAGGAGGGGAGGGTACGGAGTGGACGGTATGCCCTCCTCCTTACCGTCTCTTCCTCCGCTCCTCCTCTCCTCCTCTCCTCTTCCTCTGCTCCTCCTCCTCTCCTCCTCCTCCTCCTCCAGCTAAATTTAGCCGGAAAATTGACGCCACGTGACCTCAAACACCAATTCAATTTTCCCGCTAAATGTAGCAGGAAAAATGACGTCACATGACTTCGTGTCACGTCACCTATAAAGAAAAGTTTCTCCGCTAGATTTAGTGGGAAAACTGACGTCACATGACCTCAACACAAATTCAATTCCCCGCTAATTTAGCGGGGAATTCAATAGGTGTTGAGGTCACGTGACGTGAATTCCTTGCTAAATTTAGCGAAGAATCGAATTGGTGTTGAGGTCACGTGACGTCAGTTTTCCCGATAAATTTAGCGCGGTTATGCCGACGCCGACGGCGACGCCGGGAAACACGGAAACGGGCGCCTAAGAGCTGCGCTCTAAAAAGTATATTTCACGTCTATGTGCAGCACAAATTGGCGTCGGCGAGTCGGCGTGGAGGAATACACTTCTATGATTTTGTTTCGCGTTACAATGAACCGCAAAAGACGCTACGAGCCACAGGAGTCAATGCATAGCTCGGAGGGCGTCACGTGTCCTCCCGGTTGGGCGGAGCGACGCGGGGAGCGCGACATCACGAGACAAGCTACTATCGTATGGATTGGCTCGTGTAGCTCGTTTACGTCCATCGCGGTACAGCGTAAGGTGAAACGGAGTATATCTGACTATGCCGAGAGGCTGAATAGCTAATCTTTGTGTGTGTGCGTGTGTGCGTGTGTGTGTGGTGTGTGTGTGTGTGTGTTCTTTTTTTGCTTTCTTTGCTGCTAAGCAATATTTTTCAAGGAAGAAGAAAGCGAACATAAACATTAAAATAAATACAAAACGCTTGACGGCTGTAGGCGCGTTTGTTCCGCGGTGGCGAAATCTGGAGGCGCCAAGAGACGAAGCCGCGACGAGCGCGACATTGCTGTGTCGGTCGCCGGAACGCCAGTCGCCCAGAGCCCTGAACGCGGCTTGAAAAAAATTTGTGTGTGCGTTTTCTAGAAACAGAAAGTCGCCCGTTTTCTTTTTTCTGACTTTTTTTTAATCGTTCTTGCGACAGGCCTTTGCTTTGTTTCTCCTCTTCAACTCAGTCGTTCGACCAAGTCGTTCGGGCATGCGGTGGGTAGTTCGCCGTTTCGATCTGGATGAGCATCGTACCGGTGTGCGCTCGTGTATCAGTACTGCGTGGTGCCCCTTATAGCCCCCAGGCTAGCAGTCATACCCACACTGGCTAAATTTATCATCTACAGTGGGTAACAATGTCGCCATACTCTGGCAGACTAAACTCCTGCTGTCTAAAGAACTAAACGACTAATTTGTTTTGTGGGTAGTTTGCGAGTAGTGCGTGCTACAGTCACGGTGTCACTCTGCGTGCTGGCTGATTGACTTCACATGTGAGTACTGTACTTTGGATGCTGTTTCCAAGCGCTTGTATAACCATCTTTCATTTTTATAGAACGGTGTTTGCGATAAAAATTTAAAATCATAAAACAAAATTAAGCATATATTTGTTTAGATGTCCTTGTTCCGCAGCACAGCTTCTGATGTATTTTTTTAATGAAGATGCCACTGTGGTGAACCTCACCTTTTCTTATTAACGAAGGGGAGCTGTAAACTTTTTTTAAGAATCAGTTTGAGCCGGTTCGCGCTTGGTGAAACCGGTAACCGATCCTCTACTTCGAAAGCATCACTGAACCCGAACCGAAATGGAACAAAAATTCGAAGGTACTGAACCCGAACCGAACCGGAATATTGACCGGTTTGACACCCTGCTTTTAACGATCCGATCTTCTCGTGTTTGCGTGAAATGCAAATAAAGGATTGGATTGAATATGTTAAGAAATCACAATAATCGTGCAGCAAGCGTAAAACTTTACGTTTTAAGGCCGATCCCGTAATATGATGCTACAGTCCCTTGTGCGGACGCTGTATACCGATTGCACTTTGTCAGAGGTTTTCTGTTCTTGCCGCAATGCATAGAGATTTGGGGCTGCTCTTCGCGGCGAAAATTTTTGGTACCACCGTCTGGTGGAATTTTTTCACAACCCAGAGTGAGGATACTTCAACTTCCTCTGCTGGTGCAAGCGCGTGCAATACCAAGCTTCTATGCACTATGAAAATTAAAACATAACAGCGTAAGTAGCACGTGCATTACCCATAGTGGGGATAACAGAAGCGCCCCTAGCGAGCTCCTCATCGCGAATACGCGGTGGATCTTCTTACAGGGCACTAGCGGTGCTGTTGGGCAAGGGTTCGAAACAGAGGGCAAGATAGCTTCTTCTTGCGCCACGCACGAACAAGGCAGATTTAACGCCTTATCAAACAAACACACGCTAACCATGTATTTGTGGAGGGTATACGGTCCGTATGCGAAGAAAATGGGTGGTTCTAATTTTTGGCGTCTGTCACCTCGCAAGACTTTTACGCTTGATCAATGTCTGCAGTGATACCAAGCGCCACGAAGCGCTTTTTGTGACCACCCTTCGGCTTAGTAGAATGAGTGCTTTGAGAAAGATTTTGCATAGTTTTGCAGTCGTCTCCGCGTTCGACAACGTCAGCATCTTTATGCGGCTTTTTTCCAGTAAAACAGTGTGGCTTCCAATCGAAATTTCTTCGCGTTTAAGAATTAAGGGAATTGAATAGGGTGTTCGGTCATTCCAGGAGTGGGAATGGTGCCAGTGACTTCATTCCGAGGAGTTGAAAGGAATGGAATTGTTGGAAACTCTAATTCCCCGGAATGGGATTGGAATGGAATGAGGGTGCCCATTCAGGAACACTGGTTTCGATGGGAGTCCTTCAATACTAAGAGAGAAAAAGAGAGTACCGGCGATGGCTTGTTTGGTCTAACAGGGTCGCCAATTGTCCAAGTGGTTCCACTCCAACGCCCGCTGTGTCTTATCCGACGGAAAGCGACCTCACTTCAAACGTGTCCTCGTTCGGAAGCTGTGTTGTGTGCCCCTCGAACACGGCATTGACGCCGGGAGGCTCAATAAGTGCCCTGGGTCGTTTGAGCAAATGCTTCCCTTTAAGTATCCACTCAAGAGTAAATGGCTTTCGACGGTTCGCCGGGCGTCGCTGAGTGTCGATCGGGTTCGCGAAACATGGAGACAAGTGTGCTACGTACTCGGCCACAGTTGTTTCTTCTTGAGCGAGCACGCGGGTGCGGCGCGTTGAGTACGAACTTGTGACATCATCGCGGAAGCGCTACAGCTGCCTGGTGTGAGTCATGAATGCAAATTGCAGTTGTAGTAAGTCGGTGGTCATCGGTTTGCTTCTAGGCTCATGATCAATCCTTTTGTTTACAAAAGTTTTATGTTTAGAAAAGTGTTAAGTTTACAAAATTCTGTTTTACAAGAATATTTTTTTTCATGCAAGCCGTTTTCCAAGCTGCTTGAAACGGACTGTGTCATAGCACAGTTTTATAGAACGCATTGAATAAGCTGGGGAATCAGCAGAATTGGATGCAAAGAGTACCTCGTCCTAGTGCTCCTGTTTTAACAACGCCTTCTTTCGCAATTTTTACTCTATTACAGTTAACCTCAACATCCTGTGTTTCTTCACAAACTTCTTCTTTCCTTGATAGCCGTACATAAAAGCCTCCCTCCCCCCCCCCCTTTTTTTTTGCTTGCGTATGTACTTTTTTGGGGTAATATTACAAAAGTAGCAATCACAAGAACAACTAGCTGTGTCAGGTAAGCTTTTTCCAATATTTTGTTTTCTAGCTAATTGGCCTCTAACCGCGTCAGCACAAGTTCGCGACTTTCTCAGTTACATGTATATATGTAGGCTAGGCCCACACGCTTGCTGTGCTGTTTATGGGCATAGATTACAGAAATTGATGGCGAGAATTTCAAGCTTTCAGTAGTTTTGTATTTTTGCCACACACTCCGGTTCCTCCCTCCATCACAAACTGAACTGCTCTTTCAAAAGAAATTTCGTCCATATAAAAGAAGGAACTATAAATGAGACATTCAAATTCTGTATATGAATTTATCCTTGCAATAAGCGGTGTTGTTTTAGTATTGTTTCGTGCATCAAAAACGTTGCGTTGCTCCAAGAAGTTTAGGCGTTTATGTTAAGCTTTTTTTAACTATATAACATTTGTCTTCTGGAATTTCTGAAGAAAATTGCCTTCTTTCTATATCTACTTATTCTCGTGACTTTATTTATTCGTCCTTCTTTCAGAACCAAGCCTTGTTATATTCAAGCTTTCCAAATAATTTCAATCCTAAAAATATTTAAAAAAATATTAACAGCAAGGGTGTAGAGGACCGAGATATCGTCGCCCGCTTATCTAGGGATCATCGGCTGCTGCGTCACGCGCCCTGCTGACCAATCACTGCAAGCGGCGATTTCCCGGTCCCTTTGTCCCGCAGTCCAGCTCAGGGCCCCAAGTGTCATCGAGTCAGTTGGAGACTAAGCAATGATCAGATTTAACAATAGGCCCTTTTCAGAAGATACCCAAGCAACACTGGGGGCCGCCATGTTTTGGGCATTGCTTTCCGCGGGATGCTCTGTGATTGGATCCGATTCACGCCGAGCGCTGACGCTGCTCTTTTGACCAGTGCATGCTCAAGGTGCGTGCCACAAATATGGCGACATCAGAGCAGCTACTGGAGAGCGCGCAGTTTTCCAAGGGTCTATTCTCGAAAGAATGCTGTTTTACGCAATGTCGCTATAAAAACGACGATTATAATCGAATGTTTCTCAACCGGGAGCGCTAGCAAGGAGGCGACTTCGAATTTAAATATTCTGAGGAGCAGCTGGCCCAATGACGTGAGTAGCGCAAGCTGACGCAATACCAAAGAACTGAATCAGATTTATAAATGCAGAAGCTCTGACCTTGAACAATAACTTAGCAACGCATCAGCATGGAGGCGCCGTTCAGCTGCTTCTGTCGCTGTAAAACATAATGCATCTATTGCCGTTTATGCATACGTCTTTCAAGAAAAACATTCGACGAAATCGCGTTCATCAAAGTTGACTAACAGCATGGCTTGGCAGCAGAGGACAAGCTCCGAATTAATTCGTCTATGCAGAGAATTCCACCTTCTTTAACCTACGCGCTGTGCAATAGAGCTGTTGCAAAACGTGCAGCGCCGCCCGCGGCGCCGAAAGAAATGCCGGAAACGGTGGGTATGCCGGGCAGATTGTAGCAGACGACGGAGGCGAGGGAGGAAACGCGGACGAGGGCAGGCGAGCAACCGCACTGACCTCTCTCTCTCTCACCGGCTGGCTCTCTTCAGGGTAACGTGGTAGATCTGCAAGGGCAAGAAGAAGCCGACAGAATTTCGCGCGCGGTCTTGTGGGATTTTTGCAGAAGCTCTATTGCTAACATTTTAACCCTGGAGGGTAAGGAGACAGAGAAACAGGACAACACGAAGCCAATTAAGATTCGTGTTGTCCTCTTCCTTTGTTTTCCCACTCTCTTGGGTTAACAAATGGTAGTTCTTTACCAGTTCGCCTGCACCCTTGCATTAAAATTCGATTACTACTTGTACACTCTGCGCGCCTCAATCCGATAAGTCCTAGGACATGCTGAAGTGAACAGTAGAATCAAAAAATGGCAGAAGCCTGAACTAATTACCCAAAACCATTTCAATTGAATGTTCTCACGTGGTGACTTCTACAAGGGCGGAGTGTCACGTAAGCCTGGACGCGAAGCAGTTTCTCATATTCCCGTTTCTTCCCTTACGGGTAAACACTGTCACAGATATTACTCCGCTCGATATTTATTTGTAGGGCCACCTCAAAGTCACGGTGTGCCAGGTCGACTTCGGAGCGTTCTCCATCTTACCGAATAAGCTGTGCAGGCGTGTGAACAAATTCTGCAAGTGTGCTCCGTGAAGTGCTGGAAGAGCGGGCATTTCGTCCCAAACTGTGTAAGAAGATTAAATAAAAGAGCAGAGAAAACTTGTTTACATATTATTATATTTATTTGATACTGTAAGCCCTTTAAATTGGGAGAGGGTGACTACTACATATAAAACACGTTAGCAGAAATACTAAGCAAACTGAACACGAAGTCGGCCACTGAAACACGCCATATTTATACCATGAATAAACAAAGCATGGGCCAAGAGAAAGCAAGTCTACCAGGAAAACAACGTTGCACATACTATTCGCATTCATTAT
Source organism: Ixodes ricinus (assembly GCA_037355805.1). NCBI lineage: Eukaryota > Metazoa > Arthropoda > Arachnida > Ixodida > Ixodidae > Ixodes > Ixodes ricinus. Next base: position 29,778 of record JAZHYW010028645.1, on the reverse strand, counting down.
CGCAAAAACTAAAATTGCACTGCGAAATCGCAATATGTAGCAGGCTTCTTAATCAATATTCAGTTAGTGATGTACATGCCACAGTACTATCGGGTAAAGCATTACACTCTTTCATCACTGTAGAAACAAAAACAATTTAAAATGAGCATTGCGAACAGATGAGTTTGAGACTTTCGTGCTATGGCGACGCCTCGAGAATTGGCTTGTGCAGATTTTGAGGTAGTGTGACCTATTAATTGCAACGTAATTATAAACAATTTGGGGGAAATATTTTAATCTATGAGACTTTGATCTGGATTCAAGTGCTGAAAGTTGTCACGTACAATATACTATTCGCTAGCTGTGTACTTTTTTCTCCTATCGGTATAGACTTAGGATAAACCCTGTATTTTAATAGCCATGAGAGCCTACACCTAAAACTTATATGAGGTCGTACTGGCCATTCTATGGTCCATATCCTGGCAAAAGGAATGTGGGTCCTGGCTTTTCCGGGACATAAAATTCAGCATCATGTAAGCCATCCTACTGCTATTTCAAATTTAAACAACATACACCGCATCTCAAAAGCACCCCCTCAAGCCTAAAATAATCTTAATTGCCTGTTATTTTGTTGCTAATTAGGTGCAGTAGCGTAAGAGATCGCGCTTACTCGCGGTTCTATCTCCCTCTCCCCCCAATCCGCCCCCGTCCCCTGATTGACCAACAAGAAGTTACTTTGCACATACGTGATCGACATCCTGTTATCTTAGAAATCCATTCTTTCAGATTATTTTTTTATTGCAACATACTTACATAAACACCTCTCAAATTTCGCATGTTCTTTTGTTTATACGTAAGTTCATTCGAACTCTTAAATTTCTTCGACAAGCAGGAATCAAGATTTTTTATGGTATAGTTTTTAAAACATTGTAGGTTTAAACTTTTGGGTAAAAAACTCATTATGTCAATTGTGAAAAGTAATTGTAATTTGGTAAGCATAAACGCCTCTTTTTTCTTTTTTTTTCTTTTTTTGCCACAATTTTTTTAGTGTCAAATGCACACAGCACGAGATCGCAAGAAATATAAAAATTTCAGTTTGACAGAAAAAGGCGATGTAGCGCCGATCAAATCTAGACACTCATGGCGTGAGTGATATTTTTATAACTCGCGCCATGATACTGCTTTTTTTTCATATAAAAAAGCAGTATCGTGTCGCAAAATGGCCTGATGTCACCTCCCTAACATATAGATGAATAAGTCTCCTTGACCTCAGATCAAATGCCACACCTAAAACTTATTCTGTTCCCTGGGAGACGAGCAAACAAACTGGCGTACGTAAGCGAAAAGGAAGTAAATAATCGGGCAGGCAAACACTGATTTATAAACCCTGAAAACTACCGCTAGCTTTCGGGCTGATATGTTTTCCGTAACTGTAACACGGGAACCAACAAGCGTCATGCAGCAGCGTGACGACATATAAACAAAACACGAACCACAACAATTTCTGCAGTCATTCCCACGTCCGAAGCGTTGACGGGTTCATAACGTCCCGTTTCTGGACCATTCGGACTCCATAAAAAAAAATTAACACGAACAAAATTGCAAAATATCGGTGTGTTGCTCGCTCCACGGTGTCAACAACAGGAAAAGATGACAGTCAACACGCGATCTCTCGTTCGATGTCATGCGCGTGAAGCGCGTGCACTCCGCACGCACGCGTCAACGATCGTGTGCGTAGATGCACGCGTATCAGAGTGCAGCGTGTTCGCTGCTAATCATAGTAACGAGCAAAAGTCTTCTTTTTCTCTCCCTCTTTCAACTAGATGAGCTCGCGCTGAAAACGACTTTCTAACGACGCTTCGCCCAACGCTGCGTTATTCAGAAGCAAACAGAGATCCTTCGTTGTGCAGAGCCCCCATCAACGTTCAAATAAGAGCCGATACGAAGCATGCTCCTCAAAACCAATATTATCTCAACACACGACCGATCGAGGTAAACGAGCCAAAAACATGTGCACCCTAATAGACGGCTAATATTCCCGCAAGATACGGGTAGGTAGTATCGTTGGAGGCGCATCCGTACAACACGAATTGGCCGCGAGCCACGAGCGGTGGTCACGTGAGACACGGGCCGTGCACGGTGCTAGCTACCTGGGCGTGGCTCAGCGCGTGGGTAGCCTGGGCGTAATGTTCGATAGGCACGGAAGCCGCGGTGAGGACGTTTCGATAATAGAGCGGCTCTTTTAGGATTGTCCGTCTCGATTGGCTTTGTTCTGTAACAACTGTTTTGTTCTTCGGGGTTTAAAACGAAACTCGGTGGCGTTTTATTTTGATTGTGCGTGTGGCGCTTCTTAGAAGTGTGAATCATCTTCAAGACCGCATTCATCCCGCTAATACGTCATACAAAAAGTAATCTACAGACTCAGGCTTTTTTTTTTTCTTGTGTGACTGTTTTGTCGCGTCCTATCCAAAACTGTCCGCAGAAATTTTCACAGAATAGATACGTATGAAGATAGCAGGGCTTCATCATAATTAAAGCGTGTCCGTAGATATTTTTTGTCATCATGCCTGCAACCAACAACGTTCTCATTTTTTTTTATTTACGCTTTTTGGTTGGCTACTTACATAATTAAGCCTCGTCCTAGCCGTTTCCGTACCGTCCGCGTCCGCCTTCTAACTATGTTTATTACCCCGAATCAACCTAAGGACTGGCCATTTACAGAGATGCACAAAGCTTCTCATCGCTAATGAGGCTAATATTCGAATACTGTAACTAAAATCACTCACTTTTAGATTACACAACCTATAAGTTGGGTGATAATTAACGTTAGGTTTATGACGTAGTTCACAATTAACGTTTGCCGACAATAAAACTTCTCATGCATACATGCTCCATCTTTTTACAGTATTATTAATTCGTCAATGATTTTAATATACTTCGTTTTATCATAAATTATAGCGTAGTCAATGATAATAGTATCAATAAAACAATAAACTTGTGGCATACCGCTTCATATCAGTACACAGATCACTATTTCTTAGATTCACATCTGTACTTCCACCTTCCACGTGACATGCCAAGACAGATAAAGACAGTCATGTATAAATTAAGACTCGGTGTTCATACACTAGAATTCCTTCATGGCATTGGCCAAGCCACGACGCCAGAGTGCCGAAGTTGTCATTTAATTAAAACAATTCAGCACAGATTTCGCAAGTGTGCTGTCTACGAAGTAGAAAGAGGTAAACCCAAAGGCACGCTCACGTGCCTCGATAACCCTTCCTTCCCTGTGGCAAAGGGTCATGCTACGAGGTACACAAAGGAACAGCAGCTACCACAGCTCTTCTTTTTTTCTAGGGAGACACACCTGGACTTTTAGTTGCAGACGATAACCTCGGTGTTCGTGAACAATGCCGTTTTTGTAGTGTTTAGCTTCTCCGCATTTTATGATCCCCTTCCTCTCTTGTTTAAAACTTCCTTTAATGTCCCTATCCCCCTCCCCCTGCGCAGGTTAGCCAATATGGACAATCACACTGTTTAACGTTTCAGTCATCCTCTTCTGTTTTTACTTCCTTCCAACAATACTGGTTCTAGCCCATCAATCTAATCACGCAGCTCTAAAAGTGTGATGTTATAACACTTAACATATTTCTTAGTTTGCGCTATTACCGGATAAACCAATAAAGCGAGAACAATGTGTTTTGATCTTACGCGTTTGATTTCTGCGTCTCTGCTTGTGTCTTCTGGCCATTGACCGATAAATACACATGAGCGTTGAGTGGAGCAAACGAGGCACGGAGTCGCAACTGCAACTTCAGCCCTAGTGACCCGGCAGTAAGGCACAAAACCGTCGTGTTCGTCGTAAATATTTTATGGGATGGCCACATTTTCAAGCCCTCACACTTGCATACTACGATCACCCCCTTTGTTTTGAAGTGCCTTCGTTGTGCTTTCCCTTCTAAGGCATGCTTCTGGGTGTCATTTGCTGGGTATTCCGTCCTATAGGCAGCTTCTGGGTGTCATTTTTTGAGCGTCCGAACTTAAAGGGGCCCTACAACAACATTTGAACTGGTTTTTAATTTGCACCGAACCTGAGCGCACTGAACGTAGTAACTTAATGAAACATTTCTTTTCTCGAATTTTGCTTTATTTTAAAAGTTATAGGCAAATTAAAATTACAAAAACAAGCAAAAAATAACCTCCTTCATGGCGTCCTAGGTCTTGGCTTCAGTGGCCGTGAACTAGAGGAGGGTAGTAAGCTAGCTCATTGAGCGGTCACGGCTGCCGCACTCCGTGTCGACGGCTCGAGAGGGCGCCATTAAAGCATGTGTTGGATAGGCTGTATGAAGCGGGCGGCCAGGGCGGCTCGCATTAGCCTTTGCTGTGCGATTAAAGACTAATTCGGCATAACACTTCATTGGCCACAAACGAAAGCAAACACGGGGTAAATATCAGTTCAGAACGGGAGCCACTTCGCGCTGCCATACCGCCAAATGGGCAAATCGCCAGCCAAGCCCGCGCCGAAAGCCTTCGAAACGCTCGGAACCGGTTGTATCCTCGAGCCGGTATACGACCGCAGCGCCGCCGCGGACATCCGGGACCTTTCTACGCTCGCCGTTCGTCGGTGCCTCATCCCACTACGCCTTTCTAGTATGCGCCGTTTTTTCCGCCGCTTGGTGGTGGGTATGTCGACAGGTAATTTCTTGTTTTATACTTTATAAACTGCATTTGTTTCATTTTTTATCTAAAATTCTGAACAAAAACTACTTTCCTACATAATTCAAACGGTTCGCGACACTTATATTTTCTATTTCGACTAAAAAGGAAGCATTTAGCGGCTCTGACCAGTAGCAAGGCCAGGACCAAAGACGTCACATATCGCGCGCTATCGGCAATGAGGTTCGCCCTCGTAGGTGGAGGTGGTTTCCCTGTCGTCGTTTAAAATATGACGCACTGATATTTAGTTACTCTCTTTGTGCCCGCTGGCTTGCCCGAACCCCAAGAGACGTGGAAACCGCAAAAAAGGTAGATACTTAAATATGATTGCCGGGTCTCTTTAAGCTGAAGCAAAGTACACTTTAAAAAAAGCCAGTGCGTCTACTTTTCCGCGCAACACTCGGAAAGCCAATCACCGCAACCTACATAGACAGCTCAGCGAGTGACGATACCGAAACATATGTTTAGAGCAAAAAACGCAGTCTGAGTTGCGACATTAGGCAATGCAAGCGTGACGTTTTGCATTGCTAATGCCACAACTCAGACTGCGTTTTTGGTCTAAACATATGTTTCGGCAGTGTCATTCGCTGAGCTGCCTCCGTAAGTTGCACTGATTGGCTCTCCGAGTGTTGTGCGGGAAAGTAGACGCACGGGCTATTTTTGGAGTGTATATGATGCGAGTTCCTTTGCTTTTTGTGCACCTCGTGCGCTTGTTTACCTTCAGATGCGCCCATGTCCTTTTGTTTCCTCCCGACCTAAAGCGATGATGGCCCACTCTTGGCTGCTTCATCACCGCGTGTTCCCTGAATGTTCTTTATGTCGCCCTCTGATTGGCGTGCCCCTTTTTACGTTCCGATGAGCTAAATACACATTTTTAAACATTTGCTTGCCACATAGTTCCAAGTCGCGTCGCGTGATCTCCACTACGCATATTCGCGAAGTCATAATACCATAGCCACCTGCTAAAGAACTCTGCAAACCAGAACCTCACCCCTCACTCAAAAGAAATGTAGACACATATAAACTAACACCACTAGGCGCTCCCCCCCCCCCCCAAGTATCTCGCCCAGAGCGAATGTACGTAAAACCCGCCATGCAGACCCAGGCGCGGCAGCCATGTGAGATCACATGCAGCAACGTGAAAGCAAGCATGCACATATCTGCGCGCATCGGGCCTTACTTACACAACCCCCGCCACAATCTGAAAAGCCGATAGAAAAAAACTGGGAACAGGCGCGCGCATCACAGCGACCCAACTCGCCTGCCATAAAAATCTGTCCCACGATCGTTATATCTTGGAGCTGCTGTCCACAGGGGGTGGGCGACCTCCGCCGTTAAAGACGCAGTTAGGACCGGCGTATTTATGGCACCGCCGTCCCTGACTGGCCGTTCTTCAGGCTCCACTGCACTGCTCCTTCATCGCCGGTTGTTCCTCGGCACGTGGCGACCGCCAGGCACACTGCCGAAGCCGCTTTTATTTCAACTTTCCTCGCCATCGTATACTATACACGGCACTTACGGACACGCATGGAAGGCCGAGACCGTGGCTCGAACTCGCCGTCCGCGTTGTCGTTTCCGTTTGCCGTTTGCTTCTCAGTTTGACGAGTCCTTTTCATGCGAAATGTTTGAGGATGATGGCCTCGAGCGGTGGGCAGTGACTTCGAAGCGGTGATGCGGTTTTCGACGGCTTGATGTTGACGGCAAGAGTGTTTCCAGTCTTCCGACCCCCTACAGCGAACGGGCAGAAAGGGAATGGCCCTCTTCTTGGCACACTACTCGTTCTGAGTATATTGGTCACCCTCTTGTGTATCACCCCTTCTATGTGCACATTCTTGGCCATACCAACTTTCGAGAGATCGTCGCTTCAAAAAGCGTTCTCAGGTTCTTTTTCTTTTTTAGTTATTTATTGTTTTTTGTTTGTTTGCCGACCCCAAAATGAATGGGCGCTGAGTCTTGTGCCTTTGTGTGATCGCAACTAAGTTAAGCTCGTTAAAGCGGGCTATCGGTCGTACTGCTCTGGCAGGAGTACACATCTACAGCCGAGACTCGAGTTGCTAATCCTACGAAGGCTGTTACACGGCTGCATTGATGCCCATTAAAAATAATATAATTTGGCTACATTTCATTCATACCTCGTGTTTTTTTATGTATCTAGGTATTTTAGAGCTTCGTTTAATAAGATCCTATTGAAAGCAGGGTGTCCTATTAGTAATATTATTATAATTACTATTTGTCTTGCCACCCCTACAACCGTTCCTGCATAAACAACGGCACACGCATTCGAAATAATCAGTCGCGACATTAACGTTTTGCTACAGATACTGAAGGTTCACATCCCAAACAAAACAAGGAGCATTCGCATTATCTGTCTTAACAATAGGGGAAAACGTGCGATTTCGAAATAGCATCGTAATAATGCCGCGCTCTATGCGCGAGTCGTAATCGTAAATAAATCGCCAAACCCCGTTTTTATGCCTTCCATTACAGGAGCCACGCCGCCGTAAAGAACCACTCCGTTGGCCGGGAAAGGCATATATTACTCTAGAGAGCGAATGGATGCCGGAGCGAGCACAAAGAATAAGTAGGCCACCCTGCCACCAGCCTCATGAGACACAAAGAGGTACTACTTCGCTTCAGTCCAGGCCTCTTGTCTCTAGGTTCTCTATCTTCGCAGCTTGCTGTAAAATACAAGCACGCGATCATGAAGGTGCAACAAAGCGTATACACGTGCACGGGGGCAAATTTGTTTCTCAAAGCCTTTGTTAATACAAACATAAACGTCCACAAATGCGCCAACTTTAGTCACCGACATGTTAAGAAACGCAGAGCGTGTCCTACTATCTTCACCTTTCTTCATTCGTGATTGATTCATCGGCGTTCTCATCGACCGATGCCACAAGCTGATTGGCTGTGTATCTCTCTCTCTCTCTCTCTACGCGCTGTCTTCCTCCAATCGGAGCGAACAGGTGCGTCGTCTGTTCCTCACGCAGTGTTTCGCGTTCGGGCGTCGGACGCCGGCTTTCGAATGCGTTCGAACAGTGAGTATAGAGACAAAGGCTGTTAGCCCTTTTGTGTTTACCCACTATCCATCCAATCGGAGCTCGGCTCCCTGATGTTCCCGCGCGGTCTTGTTTTCCTCCTCTCCCCCATTTTCTCACCGTATTAGCGACCTGCGTGACCAAAAGCGTCGCTGCTGATCGCAATTCCACGATCTGGCCAAACGTTCACTGCGACGTCTCTTGAGTATGATGAATTCTACCTTCAATAATAAAAATAAGAGGAACGTCAGACTGTCTACTTTGACGGTGTAGGTTTAAGGACGCGATGACAACAAGCTTCCAGCGTGCTTTTTACACACACCATCGAAATTGTCGCTGGCAGCCGATAATCCTGGTCTTGACGTCACATACAAGCATCTCTTCTTTTTTCTTTTTTCACCTTTTTGTAGCTCAATACTCAGGCGTCGACTCGCACGGCGGCCGGACGGGGAACAGTTTGCCTTTGCCAGACGAGATTACCGCTGACGAAGCGAGACGGCAGCCAAGATTTAACGATCGGCCAAGAGATGCGTTTGGTAAAGGCGCGTATGTAGGGACGCTAATGGCTTCCATAACGACGCCGTAACCTTTTAGGGGCACGCTTCGGTGTTGATGGCAGCTGCAGAGCCAACGCCGCTCAGTGATGCCGACGTCAAGTTAGTTTTATGCGTCGAGTATTAAAGTGTCCCAGTCACGGCAAGAAAAAACAAACAAAGAAGGATCAAGAAAACGTATTAAGATTTGTGTGTTGTTTTAGTACGTTATATTATACAGGCCGTAGACTTTCCGGTTTTAGTCAAAAAAAACACAATAGACATCCCTTTGTGTCAAAAATACAAAATCAGTTAAAACCGAAAAGAACCGATAAACGTCTGTTGGTGTCGAAAATACAGAATCCGTCAAAATAAGAAAACACCGACGAACATCTGTCGGTGTCAGAATTACAAAAATCCTTTAAAATCGAAAAGACCAAAAAAAAACGTCTGTTCGTGTCAAAAATACAATACTCGGTTAAAATCGAAAAGCCCCGATAAACGACTGTTGGTATAACAATTAAAAAATCGGTTGGAACATCAAAATACTAATTTCTTGCAATTTTGTTTCAAATAGGACTGCTTTTGTCGAAACCCTCATTTCTTAGATTGGGATTGATGGTTTTCCACGAGGGTGTTTTTATCTCAACTCAGGCACGGGTGAAGGGTAAAATGTTGCATTTTGACATAGGTATGTTTTGGGAGCACTCTTGAAATGGTACAAATTGCAAAACAAATTACTTATCAAATTTTTATGGTATTGATTAGTGACGCTGTTGAGGCGAAATTATTTCTCCCATCTGTCGGGAATCGTATGTTTGACCGCAAGCTATTTTGGTGCTTCTAACAATAATGCACTAGAACTCTTCTGTGACAATTTCTACATAGATTTAGTCATGCTTAATTAATTTAAAAGGTTGTTACTTTTAATAATTGTTTAAAAAATGGCAGATTTGTTTCTTCGATTAAATTTTGCTTAGTTTGGCACGTATTTATTTGAGACCTATTTAAGACATTTTATTGACCTTGACATCACTAGAAAGCTCGATCTTAATTATTTTTATGAAGTACAAAATTTGATATGATCTAGTTAAAATAACATACGTAACGTAAATTTGAATGAACCAATGTTTTGAAAGTTTATCCAATTATACCGGAATTAATTTATCCAATTATACCGGAAAACCTACGGCCCATAGAAGGCAATTCAGCGAACTTTATCCCGTTAAATTTAGCGAATGGTATTCATTCCAGGTTATCACCGTGACGGTCGTCACATGACACCTTGACGTGGTAACCGCGATGTCACGTTAAGCCATTATGTTAAAACCTTGACGCCACGAGACACCATTACGTAACATGGCGTCATAACGTGACATCGTGACGTCACGGTGATGTTACGCACCAGGATACAATCGCGCGACTTCACGTCAAGCCGTGGTTTCAAGTAAGTTCAAATCACTTTATACGATGACGTCACGATGTCACATCATGGTGCGACGTTACGCCACGCGACCGTGACGTCATCGCGTTATCTTGACGTCAAGCTGCGGTTTCAACTGAGATAAAATGGCTTTATACCATGATGTCACGGGACACTCTGTCCGTGTCACGCTCACCCAGTGCAGCTCAAAACAAACTGCACAATCTATGTCCACCTAAACTTTATCGGTGGGGATTAATTAGGAGACTCCTTTGGCGGATATGAAACGACACAAAAGCTCTCCATGTTCACGCCTTAAGAACAGTAAATGCTGGCGCGTGCTTGCACGCATGAGAAAATACCAACCAAAAAGCTGTCCAAAAACACTCCAAACTCACCGAGGAACTTCGCTAAAAGATAAAGATGCCTGGACTATTCCCGCTAATATATCTCCGATAAGTGTACGCTCTTTCTGTACCCTGTTCGGTCCGTACCAACAAGCGCTGCACGCGATTTTTTCACCGTACCAAGGATTATCACAGACTTGAACTAACGGCACCGAGCCCCCACCCTTCGCCATTTATTTGACACGATGACAACTTTCCGCCTACGCCGACCTCGTCCGTGCAGCGTGCTCTATCGCAGTCAACGTCCAATGTGCAACGCAAGTATCGTCTGCTACTTCTGCATGGGTTGCGGAAACGTCAGAACGCCAAGCTTTGATCGGCTCTGACTGAATGACAGTGGGTAGACCTCAAAGCAAGCCGCCTTGAGGTCTACCCGCTATTCTTTCAACCGGAGCCAATCAGAGCTCGGCGTTCTGACGTCTCTGCAACCGCTGCCAAAGTAGCAGACGATAGACAAAAGTACCAGACAATACACAGCTATTCGTCTCCAAATGCACCTCCGGCATCTATCGGCCGGATCCCATCAAACAACGCCCAACTTCACTCCAACCTCGCACTAGGCCTCCATTCAACCATATACCTCCCGCTCTCTGAACCCTACCCATGTGTGTGACGAGTCAGCACTGGGGGAAACACGGTGAAATGCACGCTTGCCAGATGTCCGAACTCGTTAGGGATCGAAAACGGTCACGTCCGACGGCGAGTGGACAATCTTTCCAATAGCACTCAAGGAACGATGTCGGTCCTTCTACCCTGAGTTCGAAAGCCATCGTAAGCCAGTTCTGAGACACGCAAGTGGAAGGCAGACTTCTCCGAAGGTAGAAACAGCGCATACGCTAAGGCGCCAAGGGGCACGTGTTGCGAAGAGCTGGCACCACAGAATGGAGCCCGTGTCACATGATTACAAGATGGTTGAGCCATGGTGACGGTTGGTGGAAAGATCAATGGAAATCTGATTACAAAAGTAAATGCGTCCGGGATATGTCTGTCCTAATAAGTACATTAGGCAACAAAGGTTACACATGGCCCATATATAACTAGTAAAACCTCTGGTCCAGTTTGCTCGTGAATTTGGGTATCTCTCCCGGGCATTAAAAGACACGAAAAAGGGAATTTGAGGTCACGTGACTGGCATCATAGGGACAAAAAACTAAAGGTACCTAACGATTTAGGCAAATGGCTGCCGTATGTCTGTGCTCGCTTTGATTGTGTAAGTCCGAGTCTGCGCGTAGAAAGAAGGTTGACATGCTTGAAATGTAAACTAAACGAATTGCATTCATGTGCTTTAGGAGCGGCATATGAAGGGATTTCTGGAAAGGGTCGTGCTAAGTGATGATTCAATAAAACGACTGTCAAGGAAAGAACCTCGCGTTCTAGTTCTTCTTAAAGTCCGGGTACTTTCTCCCCACGGAACCGGTCGTATGACCTAAAAATCCTCTTGCGGATGTTTAAGTCCCGGGATAGAGCCGCATTCACCAGCATACCGTCCCAACAGTCTTTCCCATGGTCGGCAACCTGCAGTTAAGTTGATGCCAATACCTCGAATCCCTCTCGGTTCTGCATGGAAGATTCTTTTCTGCTCTGTTCATCGCTGTTAATTCTCCGGAACGGAGCAACGGAGACAAAAGACCTTCGACGACTGTGCCCAGTTGGAAACAGAAGCGCAGATCAAGCTCAAGCAGAAGAAAAGGCTGCGACAAAGCTGGGGAGGGGCAAAGCGGATGGGACTCCCTCCAGCGATCTCTACTAATTGGAGCAACCGGGCGGTGACTCAAAGGGGTTACACGGGTCGCTGGACTTCGTAGTGCCCAGGTGGTCGGGGTCCCTCCCGCACACGTGCAACTCCTGCCTGCTGATCACATCTTTCACGCAGGTACAAAACAAAAACTCGAACGCAATCATGGTCAAGTGCCGTACATTACAGAGACCAGTAATGGTTGCGTGATTGCGCCGCTCGAAATGTAAAGCAAAGGAAGCAGGCGACAGCCAAGACACGACATATTCTATGTTTCAAATTCAAGAAAGTTATACCATTAACCGATAGTTCTTCGGACTTCATTGAATTGTTTTGGTTCTTTGTTAAAGAATCAATACAAAGTTTATGTTGTTTAGTGAGTTTAAAATTGGCGCTGAAATAGTTGGCGTTCATCTAACCAAATTACCCAGTGATTAAAACTCGCGATTACAGATTCTTACGAATCTTCAGATGGTTACAAGCCCATCTTGATGTAATAACCCTCGTGTGACAATAGAAGGTTGAGCAGATGCAAAGCAGCCAGAATATTAAAAAAAAAAAATACAGAGGCCTTGGTTATAATTAGGGTTCCGTGTTTCCGGTATATACCGATAAATACCGATAATTAACCCCCGAGGCGTTTTTTTCTGAATCGGTAAAAACCGAAAAACACCGAATTCAGGCAGCGGAAAAAATGGCAGCTTTGCTGAAAGAATCTTTTTAGCCCGCGTTCTTTTTTCGTTGACCCGAAACACAGCACCACTGAACTGTCCTTGGGGACAGTTCAGTGGTTCTTTTGAAACCATGTTTATTGCCCCGTTCCCTTTCCTTATCTTTCTTTAGCACAACGGTTTTCAAGTTTTTTGTCCAGGCATAGGTTTCCTGGTATATAGGAGAAAATAGGGAAGCCGAAGAGGGGCGGGGGAAGAAGAAAGGGCAATAGGGCAATGCATTGGCAGCTTCTGGAGAGCGCACAGCAAGGAATGGCCAGTCTTGTCAAAAGCTTCTTTTGATTTTCTTGCCATCCCCGTTTCAAGCACGAACGTGGAGCGTGCGTTTTCTGGACTGCGTTTCCTCAGCCGCAAGGAACGTGCTCCGATGACTGACAAGTCTCTGACAATGCACATGTCAATTTTTTTTTTCAATAAGTTTCAGTTTTGATATTATGCTTCTGAAAGCGTCACGCTTTCTGTTATTTCCATATGTATGTGCATTGTGTGACGTGTTTGGTGTCCGTACAATAAACGTGTGTAATGTGAGGTGTGCCGTGGTTTTTCTAGTAATTATGCAGTCGCTTTGCAACACAAGCCCCGATAATCACCGATTTCTTTCCAGAATTGAAATAAAAGCACCGAAAACACCGATTCCAAGAGAAAAATTAAACACCGATAAATAACCCCCGAATCTGAAGAAAAATAGATACCGAAAACGCGGAACCCTAGTGAAAATGTAAATACAAGGGTAACAATTTTTTTTTTTTCTTAATCCCCAATAAGCTGGGTAACGGGGACGAGTGATAAATAATATTTTTAATATACACAGAATGTGATAAATAGTGTAGCTACTTTCCCACATAGTTACCGCGTGGATTTGTGAGGTTAGTATGATGTGGCACAAGCTTTTGAGTGCTCTCCATAAACAAAGTTGCCGCCTGGGTTTCAAGTCATTCTATCACCAGTTCAACAAGACTCCCAATCGCCACAGACATTCTTTACTGGCCCCTATCATCAAAGAGGTCTGTCTGTCGTTCCCGAAGCTTCATGCCGTTTCCTCTGTACATATTACACACCTGTGGCAACCGATGGCCTTGCTGACACTTGATGATATGACTGACAACCACAGCGTCAACACTATTTGGTGAGAGCCGCCAAAACCTTGTCTCACGCCATAATAACTATATCATTCCTTCAAACTTTGCTTTACGGATGATTTACTTTGTATGGGACACGAAGCGTCTGAATAAATATTTATATTTGTTACGTAAATTCGGTGTAGTTTGTATCATAAACAATATCGATTTTCTCTGCCTCGGCAGCGCCCACATCAGTGGAGATATTTGTGATCCAGAAATGTATCGCGGCCTTTACTGATAGAGCGAGCAATCGGCATTCCAATGTAACATACGGGGGCCGAATAAAAAGTAGTGAGAAATATATCTTTTTTTATTTTTCATAAAGAGTTACCTCTGCAAGCTCTAGACAGTCTTCCTTTTGAAATTGTAATCCTTCACATTTAGTATATTTTCATTTTTATATTTTTCAAAAACGAGTTCAAGAAATGAAAAAAAAAAACTGTTTTGGGACATTACTTTTATGGCCCCAACCGTGGTGTTTTCTTTACTTCATTGTCCGAAGATAATTTCGCTCCGTGCAGTTGTCAGTTGCGTATGTTGAAAATTCCAGGTATTCAAAATGAAGTCCGTGTTATGTGAGTAGTGCTCCTATGGAGTTACTCTTTCCTTTCCACTTCGCGCAGAATACAGTCACGCCCCTCTGCCGTACTCTCACAGGCACGTCTTCATCCACCATGACAACACGTACGAGGAGCCTTCACTCGCTGCGACAGAACGCTAAACACTACGGCGGTCCAACTGCAGGATCAGAAACGTTATGGGATGATTTTTACAAACAACGGCACAGCGTTGCCCGTCTACCTTCTTGCAAAAAGAAGCAGAGCGGTCTCACCACTGCTAAGATTCTGGAAGCCGGCAGCTCGTTTGCCATAAAACAACTCGACTGTGAAGCGTACCGCACAGTTGTCTGGTCATGCGTGTCGTGCTTAACCGGTGGCAATAAACGAGGGAATTGATCTGGCAACAACAAGACAGTAGTTGGTATATAACGTCGACTACGCAGGCATAAACGATGCCGCGCGGACATCTCCAAGCGTCCCTGGGGAACCCTTTAAGCGTCGCACTGTCTTGTCGAGAAACATAAGAGAGGGGGCGCCAGTGTGCCAGGGGAGTGCGGGACGGATCCCCGCACGGACACCCATAAAAGCCGAAGTCCGAACGCCGTCAGATGTCCGTGAAATTATGGCCGCTTTTGTTGTGTCCTGCGTGCAACACCTCCGCAACTTGTTGTTGGGGGTGCCACGATTGACCGGACTTCAGGTTTTCTTGTACTGAAGCGCTCAATCTCTTGTTGTTGTTGTTGTTGTTTTTTTTTTTCAAACGACGGATTACTTAGGTCGCCAATGTCATTGTTGGTGATTAAGCTTAATGCAACCCCGGCGACTGTGGTGCGTAGGAAGTAAGAAACTTTTACGTCTAAGAAAAAGTCAACCGTCAGACTTCTCACAGCCAGCGAAAATAATATTTGTTTTTCGCTTCTTATATTTTATATAGACCCCATGCTGATGTCACTGACCTCTTCACGGACACAGACTTTGTGCACACAACAACCAAATGACCTCTTAAAATCACGATTTTAATACCGGAAAACACACTCATCTAAACTATACAACCTTTTCTCACAATGATTATGATCTCGCACTATAGTTTTTGTTTTCTCCGACTGGAAAGTTTCTTAACTGTTTCGCACCAGTCTTAGGTTTAACGTTACAAATAATTATTACCCGGTCACTAGGGCGTTTTCAGATAAGATCAAACAACCACGTCCGGTGACCATTTTTAATTTTGATGAAAAAGATATATTTTGCTGGCTTTATTCCCAGAAGTATAAAACCAATCCTTGTTTTCTAAAAAAAATTTGTCTTTGCGAAAAAAATTTTTTAAGCACCCTTTCAGTCTCGTGCGCGTTTTGCGTATCGCGCGATGTTTACATTTCGGGCGGCTTCCCCCAAAAACTGTTCTGGCTACGGGTCTTGAAATATTCACTGACAAATTAGGCCTAGGAACGATTGACAAAAAGTATTCATCACCGAGTAGTAGGGTAGTTATTTTGAGAAAAAAAATCGCAAACACAGCACATTCCGCAATAACGCTCTGGATTAAAGAATATTTTTCTCCGTATCTATAAAAGCTAAGGTCTTCAAACTTTGCCAGTGTGTTGCCCTGTATATAGTTCATCTTTGCGTAAAATAGTGTTGTCCTGGTTAGCGGGAGAAATTTACAAGAATTGCTCAAACAGGGGCATTTAACTAAAAATTCATTATTTTGAAAAATCATTTATAAAAAAGGACCATCTTTAATTTTCTTTTAAACTCTCTGAAATTAACGTCTATAATATGCAACATCAGAGTCTGTAAAAACATGATGCATTATTTGTGTGGCTTTTAAGTTATAAAGCGAGAAACATGGCCGAAATGACGCTAACCCGGTTGCCATAAATGGGGTGTGCACATACCCGTTTTTCACAATTTCATTATTAAAGCGTGTAAAAATGCTACAGGGTGGTCAGGAAAAGACAAATTGACAGCACAGAGGTGGACGGTAGTTTCGAAGGGAAAATTCCTAATATATTTTCGTACAACCGACCCAAAAATGCCCATGGGCCGGAACGATCGAAGTGCGCCACCCTGTAACATGCTTCTGCGGGGCTCGTTTCAACAGCCGGCGTAGAGCGTCTCCGTCTACGCGACGTAAAGGAAGCAACCTGAGCGACTTTGGCAAACAGATCAGCCTACAACTTTGGCGGTAACATGATATAGGAAGTAGGGCGCGGCAGAACCTGCACCTGCGCCGCCCGTGAGCGCTAATAGATCCGCCGCCGCGGAGGGCCGCACAACGCGTAGAAAATAAAAGATACTTTAAAAAAATGAAAAATAATTGAAATTGAATTAGATTTTCTGTAACTTATTTTATAAGACAACGGTTTGGAGAATCGCGAAATCCCATTTGGGTATGCCCGTGTGACCTACGTAAGTGATGGTGCAACAAGCCACCTTAAGAACAAGTACCAAGTACACGAGCTGCAGCGCCACAAATACACGTCAGCGAGGTGTATTTTTTCCACAGCTTGACACTGCAAGAGTGGCCTGTGATTGAATCGGGGGTCGTGTCAAGCACCAGCCAACGTTGTACAGCTTCCGATGGCCCACCAAGTCGGTGATCAAGTCGGCGTCAGAGATGGTTGCCCCACTGAACACTAAATTGCCGAACGTGAAACTAATCCACTTCCCGAAAGCTGACGTCAATGCGTTCAGGGACATGAAAGGAAAGGACTGGGACTCTGTTTCCGTTGTTCGTGGAATTGAGTCCTGTCACTTGTGGTAGTGTGCGCGGTCAGACACTTCGCAAACACAGCTGTTTTAGCAAGAACAGTAGCCACAGAAAAGATATATCTTCAAAAGTAAAGTCTCCTATGGCTGCGAAAAGCAGATCGAGGTCGCGAGCTTGTGGTGCCACTGAAAAGAATCGAACAGTGATCGCTACAGGCAAACTGGGAAAAAATGTTCCTTTTGGAAGTGCCAGGAGAGCGCTGTGACCAATTCAGGTCAGCGTCCGGCAGAAAGAATTCACGCGACAAGCTCCGAATGTGCGCACAGGATCTTGATTCATTAAACTCGTTTCAATTGTACCACTTTTAACATGTGTTCTTTCTTATCACTATTTAAACGTCAGCAGCCCAGCCTCCCCACGAATGGTAGGCTCCGAAATTCACTGATCCGAGAAATATGTATTGAAATTGTTGATTTGTGCTTCAAACTCACCTGTAATTTTTTTGTCTGAATTCTAATTTTTCACGAATTCCTGTCACAGTGATTTCTCGTCACAGACTTCCTACATTTTTCGACCCTTGCTCCCTTGCTTGCCCTTGTTTGAAATTGGCAACGTCCTATCTTTCTCCACTCCCCTTCCGTCAATTCCGTATATTTAAAACCCTGTGAAATAAAATAAAAAACAATATTGCAAAGCATTTTTGTAGGGCCTGATGGGACAGATTATTAGCCTTGATCTGTGAAAAGTAGAAGAAAAATTGCGATGACCTTCATTTTAAACTGACTTTCTAATTATTGCAAAATCGGTAACCTGTCTAAATTTCAGTGTATTTATTTTAGAAAGGTTATCGTTTTCATTTTCAATTTTAATTTATGCAAATATAAAACAGACGCGTTCAAATCATTTAAAAATTTTGAATTTCCAGTTTTTTAAGATCCAGATCCATAAAGCACTAAATTGCTTTGTAACCGATAATGCATGTTTACCTCCTTTTTATTTTATGTAGAGTCTCTGCAGAAAACATATTAAAACCTAAGACGACAACAGTTTGTCTTCAATAAATATTCAAAAGGACGGTTTCTACGAAAGTCGCAAAAACGAGGGCGCATACCGACAGCGACTTTGTAATTTATTTTTTCCTCAAGAGAAATTTTACTTTCCGCAAAATAAGCTTGAATATGTTTTTGCGGTTGCACAAAAAGTAAATTATATATTTTGGTAGAAATACAAAAGTCGACCGGACATCGTTGTTCGATCCTATCTGAAAACGCCCAATATAAACAATCTCAGATAATCGGAATTTTTTGCTTTTAAGCTATCTTTTATTTTCTACGCGTTGTGCGGCCCTCCACTGCGGTGGATCTATTGGCGCTCACAGGCGGCGCAGGTTCAGGTTCTGTCGTGCCCTGCTTCCTATATCATGTTACCACCAAGGTTGTAGGCTGATCTGTTTGCAAAGTCACTCCGGTTTCTTCCTTTTTGTCGCGTAGATGGAAACGCTATACGCCGGCTGTTGAAACAGGCCCCGCGAAGCATGTTACAGGGTGGCGCACCTCGATCGCTCCGGCCAATGGGCATTTTTGAGTCGGCTGTACGAAAATGTATTAGGAATTTTCCCTTCAAAACTACCATCCACATCTGTGCTGTCGAATTGTCTTTGTTGGGACTCCTGACAATTTGTCAATTTGTCAAGAGTTGGGACGCTGCGATTACATCGCAGCGTCCCAACTCCTGGGCTGCCGTATAGCTTCCGTGAACTGTCGAGCTGGAGAGTCACCTGCATCGAACAGGCGTCTGCCACATACATTCACCACCGCTGCTCTGACACCGCCAGCATCGGCGAAAGCGTGACACTTCTACGACGTCATCGGGCGAAAACTCGAGGGACCATTATTTTGGACGTGGTAAACGCACCAGTCGGAATCGCGTTCCAGATACCACATAGTCCTGGAGACGGAGCATGGTGGCGCCGACAACATGCCACATTAGCGGCGTGTTGTCGCCGGCCGCGACCCTGGCGGCGTTACAGCAGCGGGGACGGATGCGGGAGACGCCTGTTTCGCTGCAGGTCGTTTTCGAGCTTGACAGTCCACGGGAATTTCAGTAGCCAGGTATTGGGACAAAGCGACGACAGCGACACGGAGCGACACATTCATTCTCTCCTGATTGTTTTTACTCGTTTTTTTTTATTTCGGGACTTTTACGTTTAAATACTTGGATCACGACATCCTACAGCAATACGCTCGAGCTTTAGTGGTGGCATTTGTGGCTACTTCGGAGCCACGTGTCGATGCTAGAGCGGAATAGTAGGCTAAACACGCCACTGAGAGGCGCTTTCCTGCCACCGTAGTCACAATGAGCTAGTCGATGGTTTCCGGTGCTTGGAGGGAACCGAGAAGGCATCTAGTGTCGGCTTTCCGAACACCGGTTGATGCGGGCGCTCGTTCCGTGATGTCCTTTGGTAGTGATGTCCTATGGCAAATTTTTGTCCAGAGCAGTAAACGAAACTCGAACTACTTTCAATCTTTCCGAGTCAAAAACAGTCCAACTGTACGTAAGGCGGCAGTAGCACAATACTATCAAACCGCAACCCTTCTTTTGATTTAAAACGCGTTCCATTTCTCTTTTTGGGGAAGTGCTCATGTGACCGGGAGGAGGGGCGGGAGAGGGGAAGGGGGGGGAGCCGTGAGCCGCACTTTAATACGCGATGAGCCGCATGCGGCTCGCGGGGCGCAGCTTGGCCACCCCTGATATATACCTTTTCTTCTGGATAGTTACCTGACCGGTGGACATAGAGCGCTGACACACTCGGCGCCATAAGGTGGCTTCAATTTGGTTGGTTTCGGTTCAGCGAGCTCGCACCTATGTTGGTGTGTTATTCCGGTTTCTCATAGTTTTGTGATGTAAATGTATCCCTTGTGGTACAGAACCAATGATACAGTGATAATGGTCCACCTTGAGAACTACGACGTAGTTGCGAGCTGGTCTAATGACACTACCTAGCTTTCCACTATTTAGCCCCTTTTGTTTTTATATATACCTTTTATACACACCTGCTACACACCTGCTATTGTTCCTTTGTCGCCACACCCGCCATCGGTTAAGGCATAAAATTTCGTAATGTCGCCTGCTTCTATGCTTCATATTTCCTTAAGATAAATAACAGCTACGAGCCATACCAGTCAATCCAATGTCATATGTGTGTCACGTGGCCTTCTAAAGGGACGCAATCAAGCGTTGTCACTTGGTACTTTTAATTGGTTGAGGTGGTTCGTAATGTTCGTTAAAGTCTATTGTAATTAAAAACGGAGTACAGTGATGTCTAGAGGGTAGTCAGCAGACTACACAGATGTCAGCAAACTACCTACCCTCAGAAAGCAGTGCAGTGCAGCGCAATCAACCAAGTATAACAACCTACGGGCCGAACGCGCCGCAATGTGCAGTTTTTATAGGCAATATTAACCACATCACTAACAAAAAAACTGGGAGGTTTTCTTTATTCTGTTTATTTTTATAGTGCTTTATGGTGTGTGGGCGATAATGGGATCAAGTACGCCCATTGTGAATATGGTTCATGGCTACCACTGGTCATTAAGAAAGGGACCCTCCAAATGTAATTGACTGAAATATAGACTTGGGTAAACTTTTTTTCTAATATAAAACAATATATTGCAAAATGGTTATATTTTTTTTATTTCCAATCACCGACTTTCAAGGGTTTAGCTCGAAAAAATAAATCGAGGATGATAACATTTGTTTTACTGCCATACGAAAAGTACATAATTTTGACTTTTTCGATATTTAAAAGAACCTCAGGGCGCGAGGAAAAAAAAACCTTTCAAAACCTAGCGCTACACTTTAAGTTAAAAGTGAACGAAGCATGAAATACTAGGTACAAAAAGTTTCAGCTTTAAAACTGAATTATAAGATGTGTGAAAAAACCGCCGAATTTTGCCTAAATATAAAAGAGTTGCGCAAGAGGCCAAGATTGTCATTTCTTTAAAAAAAAAATAAGCCTAAATAAAAAAAATTTAACTAATTTAAGTAAACCAGTTGGCGTACTTGAAACATAAAAATGTGTACCTTGTACAAATGTGTATCCTTTGTTCTTGTGGTCCCAAAGTTGCGTTCACGCAATCGGGAAAATTGTCGTACCACCTCCTCTAAAACGCAATTGTTTTTTTTTGTTTTTTTTTTTACAAAAAAAACTAGAAACAAGGAATTATCTTGCAAAAGTAAGGCCCATTCCATTGTGTGTGCATGGTTTGCTACCTCGTATAAAATATTTATTTGAAAACAAAAAATAGGCATACGACACCAATATGACCGTCATTACCTAACACGTACACTCTTTAGTCACCTCAGCAAATAAGATTGCAAGGTTCCCCAATAGCAATGGCGAAGAACAAATCGAAAAGCAAGAAGCTGAACATGAGAAGCCACGCCCTACGCCTTTTAGCTTGTCAGTGTTTAGCCAACGTCTCCTAAATTGTTTTATTCGACCGCATTTCAAACTATTTTAAGCATAAGATTAGCCTTTCACAGACCTTCGTGCGCGGAAGGTCTGTAAAAACAAATTTAGTGTCATTTTTAAAAAAAATACGCCTCCTGTGTGTCAGCGTGGACAGGTAGACGCTGTATATTTTGACCTTTTAAAGGCTTTCCGACTTGGTTGATCATCCGCTTCTTATACATAAACTAGGATCCTATGGCATGAATACCTTATTTTGTTCATTGTTTTTTTTTTTGTTATTTGTCCAATAGACACAATTTTGTACGTGTTCATGAACATTTCTTTCAGCCCTATTGTTCTCTTTCGGGTGTGCGGTTCTTTGGTTTTAACCAAATTCGATCCATACTTGCGCCGATATTTTTCAATGTTTTGATTAATCACTTTACCCCAAGTGTTCATAATGCAGCGATCTTGCAATATTCAGATGATGTCAAGCTGTTTAGGCAGATCTTAACGTCGGATGATTGCAAAGAGCTAATGAACGTTGTTAAATTAGTGTGCGATTGGTGACGTCAGAACATGTTGATGCTCAGCCCTTCACAAACTGTTGTTGTGTACCTGTCTTGAAAGGTAGAAAAAATCAACTTCTGTCACCAGATCGGCAATGTTTCGTTGCGAAGAGTCGAGTGCACACGTGACCTTGGTGTATACATAGACTCTTTCTGATATTTTAGTGTACATGTTAATAACCTCATAAATGACTTCTCGTAAGCTGGGTGTCATCTCTAGAATTACATGTGCGTTCTCCACGTCAACATATATTTTACGATTGTACCTCTCGTTAATCAGGTCCAAGTTGGAGTTTTCCCGTCTAGTCCGTAATTGTATTAGTTTTACAAGTCTAGAGATGATAGAAAATGTTCAGAAGCGTTTCCTTCCAATTTTCTATGATCGTTATATTGGTCGTACTGCTTATTCTTCTTATGATTGACTCGTGGAACGATACAACTGACCCACTTTGAGCACTAGACGATGTGCGCCAGATCTAGTTGTTCTGTATAAATGTATTCACGGATTAATTGATTGTCCACATCGCACATCAACTATTATTATTATTCTTGTTCCGAGACGATTTTCGCGCATTTCTCTGACTTTTTAAGTTATTCAAATCATCCCAACCAGTCCCATTACCCGCATTCAACACTCGTATAAAACCCTCGGCGTAGCAGATATTGATGTTTTTTATCCAGCTTTTGTGGCGTTTGTAAGTTACCTGTAATCAATCTATTGTGTATCATTATCAATGCGTCAAGCTCTTCACGAGCACGAAACAAATAAATAAACAAAAAATAGCTTTCAGTACGCTGCTACAATTTAGAAAACTGAGGAAAAAATGTCCCTGATTAGAGTAAAAAAATGAAAGACGTTTACCAATCCCTGAAATGCTAAATTGGAGCGCAGCTCTTGAGGAGAAGGAGGGAAGGGTATGGAGGGAAGCATGCCCCTCCTCCACCTCAATACCCTCTCCTCCTCTCCTCCATCCCTCCTCTCTATCTCCTCCTCTCCCCCTCCTCCTCTCCTCCTCACCCTCCTTCTCCTCCTTTATTTCTCCTCTTCCGTACCCTCTTCTCCTCTTGCGCACCCTCCCATCCTCCTCCGTACCCCTCCCCTCGTCCTGCTCCATACCCTCCTCTCTTCCCACAGTTTCTCCGCTACATTTAGGTGTAAAATTGACGCCACGTGACCTCAACACCAATTCACTTTCCCCGCTAAATTTAGCGGGGAATTGAATTGGTCTTGAGGTCACGTGACGTCAGTTTTCCCGCTAAATCTAGCGGAGAAACTGAATTTGTCCGCTAAATCTAGCCGAGAAAGTGAATATCCCCGCTAAATTTAGCGGGGAATTGAACTGGTATCGAGGTCACGTGACGTCAATTTTGCCCGTAAATCTAGCGGAGAAACTAAAATTCTTCATAGGTGACCTGACACCAAGTCACGTGAAGTCATTTTCTCCCGCTAAATTTAGCGGGGAAACTGAATTGGTGTTGAGGTCACGTGATGTCAATTTTCCCGCTAAATTTAGCGCGGTTACGCCGACGCCGACGCCACGAAACCCGGAAACGGGCGCCTAAGAGCTGCGCTCCAAAAAAACACAATTCCGGATACCCGGACTAGATCGGGCATGCCGAGTAACCTAAAGCCGCGGCACCCCCGGCTAATTCATAATACAAAAGGCACAGTCTGCGGACAGCAGAGGGTTCTAGGAAACCGTTTCTGCACATCCCGTACGGTACACGATGGGCCTTCCGGTATACGAACTGCGCGTCCGCTGCCACGAAAGACTCGCATATGCGCAGTTTGCACCGGAGGGCCCATCGATTCATACCGTATCGGATGTGCAAACACGGTTTCGTAAAACTCCCCCCGTTTCAGGCGTTTTTGTTCCAGGTATGACGATCCTGTCGCGTTGTTCACACACAACAAACTGTCTGCTGACATTAATGTTGAGAGTTGGGCTAGTTGGTATCTCGTTGATCATAATGTAAAAACAGCGCAAACAAACACGGACGAAGGAGAAGAAACACGCAGACGGGACAAGCGCTGACTCGCAACTGAAACTTTATTACTTGAAAAGAGGAAAAAAGAAAAAGAAATAACATAAAAACACACACACCAGGAAGACCCCAAATCAGCCAGACATGCACGTGTCAGCCCCTTCCCCTATCAGCACCATCACATCACCGCGTGGCCAACTTTCACCCTCTCGCGCATAAACTCAAATTCTTTTTGTGTAAGCGTTATTGAGGCCTCACTACACACCGATCCCCCAGAGTGACAACTTTTTACGGAGTGTGGCGGAGGCTCAGATTTACTGTGGAGGTACCTAAAGGAGGGGTTCTCCAGTACCTCGACCTCTCCCTCCGCTCCAGCGAGGTTCACATGTGTTGGTGCTACTCTCCGCGGTCCAAGAAGGGCCTTCTGGATTACAGGTCGGCTCATTCAAAACTGATTAAGAGGGCATAGCACTCTCTTGCTTGGGTGCAGCCTTGAAAAAAAAAAGTCGTGCCCACATACGCTTTCTGAGAGCTTTGGCACACAGGTACAAAGGTTACGAGCAGCGGGGTTTCCACCGACGTTACTGTCTCGACGTTGCAAGTGCATTATTGAAGCGGACTAAAGGATCCCAGGCGGATAAGCCCAGTGTAGAAAAGAAAAGGCCTGTAGTGATCCCGTATATCCACAGGATCTCCCATAGCCTAAAGAAGGTCGGAAGCCGATATAACGTACCGGTGGTGTTTTCAGCCCCCTCAGACTTAAACAGGTCTGCTCTAGGATTGAAGCAAGAGCGGAAGGGCACCCAAAACGAGAGTGCAAAAGAAACATGCGAAACCGTTCGTGAGATGCTGTGAGGGTGTTGTTTATAAGATCCCCATCTCGTGTAATAAGTGTTACGTCGGGCAGACAGGACGCTGTTTAAACGATCGGCTTAGAGAGCATAACTACTCCCTTAGTGCCACGGTTGGAGGGCACCTCTCGTTGCACTGCAACGTATGCAAGTGTAAACCGTCCTTCCCTGACACTGCAGTATTAGGACGAAACAAAGATAGATTGGCGAGAGAAGTGCTCGAGGCCTTTCACATTGTCACTCTGGGGGATCGGTGTGTGAGTGAGGCCTCAATAACGCTTACACAAAAAGAATTTGAATTTATGCGCGAGAGGGTGAAAGTTGGCCACGCGGTGATGTGATGGTGCTGATAGGGGAAGGGGCTGACACGTGCATGTCTGAGTGAGAGTGCTGATTTGGGGTCTTCCTGGTGTGTGTGTTTTTATCTTATTTCTTTTTCTTTTTTCCTTTTTCAAGTAATAAAGTTTCAGTTGCGAGTCAGCGCTTGTCCCGTCTGCGTGTTTCTTCTCCTTCGTCCGTGTTTGTTTGCGCTGTTTTTACGTCAGCTGACAACTGTTCGAAGCGCACACAAATGTACGATG
Source organism: Ixodes ricinus (assembly GCA_037355805.1). Classification (NCBI taxonomy): domain Eukaryota; kingdom Metazoa; phylum Arthropoda; class Arachnida; order Ixodida; family Ixodidae; genus Ixodes; species Ixodes ricinus. The sequence goes on along the minus strand of JAZHYW010028645.1, from coordinate 4,385 downwards.
CGAAGACGCCAGAACATTCTCGAGGCGTGTCCGCCGATGCATCCGCAATCGGGTCGCAGCGCGCACCGCGACTTTTCGACGATGTATGAACGCTGTAACTGCAGCATTACAGAAAAAAAAATGTTATTACACAAATTATGGAGAACCACGTGCCCCAAAATAAAGAAGTCGACCCGCAAAGCGGGCACAACTCACCCACACCCTCGCAAATTAAGTTAGAGGAAACAGGTCCAAATACCCTCCGACCTGTTAGTGCGCCCACCAGGGACCATATAGAGGGCCCTGCAACGCTGCCTACAGCCCGTACGTAACCGTTCCTCCCTGAACTTCTGCGCCCCAAAGACCCTGATGTCCCACTGACGTCCATAAAAACGAACCATAAAACTCTGCCTCCGAGCTCTCGATTAAATCGGGAGCTTCCTTTTGTCATCATTATCTTGCCTCATCTTCTTTCTTTCTTTTTTTCGTTTCGATCACGTAGTGACTACCTCGGCAGTCAAACGCGAGTGCGTACTCGACTATAAAGAGTGTTTCGGCAATGCGGGAGAACGCGGTTTCCTTCTCGCCCGCTGATTTCCCTATCGAACTGCCCAAAGTGTTTGACGGAGCAAATCAAATTACCTAAATGTCTCGTATAGAACGGATCCACGAGGACGCACTGCGGGCCCCCACCGTCCTCCATAAATACCAATGAACGTCAACCCCACGCGGCGTTCGAAACACAATAGCCGGTAGTGGCTTGGCATCTTCTCTTGGTTTTGCTGGCTCGTTTATTTGTTTTTCCAGGTATTGTTTACTTTTACATCTTTTTTAAGAAAGTCGTGAAACATGCATTTATGGCGGTGTGTGCAGGTGAGCTATGTGGCCAGGGGCATATTATAGGGGGCTAATAGTCACGATCACTTGGATACAGAAGTAAAATTTGTTCATTACTTCTTTTCTTCTTTTTTGTGATAAAACATTTTATTACAATTAGAAACTTGGTGAGTATCATTAAGAACCATTAAATCAGTGAATTTTAGAAAGATTTGAAGCGCGCGCGACACGCGGTGTTGCGCTACAGCATAGCCTCCTATATACTGACGAAGCCTGGCAGATCGCCACGAGAAGCGGCCGCTGAAATGGAAAAGGTGGAGCGGCAGACAACGGATGAGAGGAGAGCCACGTGACTGGCGCCCCACTGCGGCAAGACGCCGAAACACACTTCTCCCGAGCGAACAAGTGTGTTTCGGGCCCTCGCCGCTTCAAAAGCTGTGCGCTGACGTCCAGGTTCCCCGAGAAATGGCTCTTTGATGCTCTCTGCTACCAGATCCTCGCACTCCAAATCTCCGACCGGGCACTCTATGGCTCCGTCGTCGAACTGCCAGGCTTTCTGAGTATAGAGGGAGGCTATGGCTAGAGTTATACCAGTCGTGCAACCGGCTCGAGGCTAGCAGCCAGAAAAGGCGAATCGGAATGATAATCCTATCAGTAGTATTTAACTTGTAATCTTGAGGGGCGTAAGTAGGAGGCTCTTTCTAAACACCAGCCGAAAGCTCTAACATTGAACCAATGCGGAGAGAAAGTTCGTCTGCTTCTTGTGGGGAGGTTGCACTGACGTCAGAACGCCGAGCTTGGAATTGACTCTGATGGAGAGATAGTGGGTAGACATCGATGCAAGATGCGTCGAGGTCTGCCCGCTACTACCCTTCAGATCGAAGTCAGTCGAAGCTTGGCGTTCCGAAGTCACCGCCACCCCTGCAAGAAAAAGCAGGCGAACTTGTGGTCCGCATAACTAAAGATAGGCGTCTTCCAATTACCCCTTTTTTCCACGTCTTACGATATGTCATTTTCTTTCCAGAAAGGAAATGTTTCTAACCCACAGAGCGTCGAGGCGAATCATGCATCGAACGAGCAAAAGGAGAAAAATGAATTGATCTAAAAATGTACCTCGGCTTACCGACTGAGGTTTCCAGCCCCGAGTTCTGGCCACTCTGGATACTCCTGTTACACTTCATTAAGTCTGACCGCTGCCTGCCGCTAAGATCCGAGAGATCAACTCAAGCACCGCCAAAGGTCCATCGTCACGGCGCTCGTTGTCTTAGTAGCTTTTCTGCACTCTCAAATGTAGAGGGTGTAATATTTACACCCATTGTCTCATATATAACACTCCAAAAAAACGACGATTAGACGTTCGGTCCACTGACGTCGAACCGACCATGCCAACTTTAACAAGCGGCTTGAGAGTGGAGTGATACGACTTATTAAGATAGCTAATGTACGCAATAAAGACTACACCAAAGCGCTCAAGATTGTGTTGGCCCCCCTGCAAAACCTCGGTGTTTTTTTTTCTTTTCTTTTTTTTAGTCGTACGTACATTAGTAAGTTATATCCAGGATTCCGTGCTTTCGAAGTTTATTTTTCGTCAAATTCTGAGCGTTTTCTGAGTTTATTTTTTTCCGAAAATTCGGAGTTTAATTTCGCAGTATTTCTTATGAAAAACAAAACAAAAATATCCTGGTGTATACGTGTGCCAGATAAGGAAAAATAAAACTCGCTTATATCAAACAATATTTCTTCAGTTGGGTTTGGTGTTAGAGCCATTGCCATTGGCAATACTAATTTGTCCCACGGCAAAAGTTTCACACATCTGTGGCTTGGATAAACGCTGACACCTTAAAAATAAACTCGTGGAGGTAATCGCTAAGAAGCACGCATTCATCCCATCCTATTCCATGCTACCCCGCAGCCACGCTAGGTGGAGTGGTAAAGGATGTAATAGGAAGTGTCACCTGCCCCTCTTATAATTTTATGCAATCTCTAGGATCCATATATAGTTTTAGCTGTTACAAAAACACAACCTCTCTTCCTCTTAAAACACAAATAGTATGGCCCAAACTAGAAACTGATACAGGGGATTTTGTCGTGACCCGAATGCACAATGACATGTCGTTCTAAACCTTGACGAGATGATCGGTAAGACCCTCTTTTTGTCAGTGAACCGAGATTTGAAAGATAACTGTGGTGGCATTTTCCCGGGACCATTGACCCTTTGCGCTGATCAAACTTAATTATAAAATACCCTCTTTATTTGGTTTATTGGAAGGGGGAGGGGGGGGGGGCATTGGCACATCAAAATTCGGAGTTTATCAGATAAATCCGAATTGATTAAAATTTTACCGGCGGGTGTTTTTCCGGAGTTTTTCGGATTTATCCGAAAACACGGAGCTTTAGTTATATCACACAGCTGTCAAGCCGCTCGTAAAAGTTGGTATGGTCAGATTGTTGTATGTGGGACTAGGGGTGTAAGTACTACACCCCTTATTTCTGAGAGTGTATTACCGAATAAACCAATCGAGCATTGAAAACGAATCTCAGAGTCCCGGCGCATCTCATGTGCGTGATTGATTTAGTCAGAGATAGCAAGCGTACAAAAATGACAATTGCTGAGGAGCGATAATAAGACTCTTGAAACTCTCCACGCTCTGCGTTTATTAAGTTGTCGGCTACTCTAGACGCTTTTATGCAGCTGTGCGTGGGCGCCGCCATAACCGACCTCCACCTTTTGTTTCCTCTTATTCTGCTCGCTTCACCTTGCCATTACCCACAGCCGGACAGGTTTTTGCCACTTTAGGTGCTCTTGTGTCCTTCTCCCCAGCGTTGGCCTGCTGCACTCAGCCAGGGGCCGTGAGTGCGTTCACGAGACGCGACCAAGAAAGGATGATTTCAGCGTCTGCAAGACGCGATCATAAAGGCGGCATTGTAGCATTCGTTTATACTCGAGTCGTGTTGCAATTCCGGCGTCTGTCACGTCTGTTCATGCACCTGAAAAACAAAATATTGATTTAACAATATTGTGGAGCCCGTGGCCTTAGCGTCGTGTTGAAAAGACAAGAATGCAATCCATTCAGCTACTTTGTTTGCTTTCTTTCATAGGCCTGTTACTTTCGGCCACTGGCGCTGTAGCATCCACGAGACCAGAGCAGTCTATGCGCGAGTCGTTACCACAAAAGAGGTGCCTCCACTAGCATTCGCGAGACGCGACCATTTAATGCTGATATGATGCAGCGTCCCAGCGTCCCACCATGCACTATTCACGGGTATAGTAGCGTCTATCAGTATCCCTTTACGCGCTCTAATTAAGTCTTTCAAAGGACGCAACCCGACGCACAACAAAACATCGACCTAAAAATATCCTATCTTGCCCGCCAGGAGTGCTTCACAAAACATGAGAGCTACAGGTCCATAGGCCTTTGCGGAGGCTCGTCATCCCCCGCTTCGGTGGTTCGGCCTGTCGGCAAACAAGACAAGGTCGTCAATGACGGCTTCATCTGACGCGTGTTGAAAGCGTCTGTACGGGTACGAGACCTCGTGGAAACGGCAGAACATCGACCTCTGACAGACCA